>JAODAL010036523.1:0-41563 GCA_025379985.1 Phyllomedusa bahiana
AAAAGCGGGGTTGCTTTCTTTTTTCTATTTTCCGAAGGGGGCACAGGAAGCACAAAGGGCCCGTAAAGTCTCATTGCCAACCACCATTTCCTCTCCTCTCCTGATAAGTACCACAGTAAGACACAATCAGAGAACAGCCTCTTATTATTTGATGTCTTCAAAAAAGATCTCTTCCAAAAGCAATAATTTAGCTGAAAAATTAATATCACATAACCACAGCTGCCAGTTTGTGAAACAAATGCAAAGTCATTTAACTTGTTACTTAGCATCAATGTCAATTCCCTTCAGAAAGACTACTGAAACATGGTCAAAGGCAAAGTCTCGTCTATTGTTTCGTTTATCTTGCTTCAATATTAAGGATCACTTTTTTAAAGAAACCTAAAAAAATTTTTTCCTTTTTTTTTTATTTCACAGTATAAAAATTTTGAGAAGTGCAGTTGGGGGGTTCGGAGCAGATATCAACACCAATGACCAGAGGAAGCACATAGTGATGACTACTCCACCACTTTTTTATTTACTTGCAAACCAAAAGTAGGACAGTTGTTAATCCCTTCCTTTGAAACCACAGGAATATCTATAGTTGGAAAAGTATTTATATATCTACAATGAACAGCCACAATATTAAAACCATTTGTGCCACCAAAACAACTGTTAGCCGACGAGGCTAACACTCTACAATACTTTCAAATTCCAATTTTCTAGTATAAAACTTGGTTACGATTAAATGACAAAAATTTAAATCGGGCCCGGTTTTTATGTTGATCGGAATTTTTCCCATCACCGAAAATTTTGGTGAGAAACGGGACATAAACATTACTATCGCTTTTTTTTCCGGCGTTCCTGTCATTTGGCGGCCCGAAATTGTTTGAGCATAAAGGGGGAGTGGGGTGCGACGTCATGACTTGATGTGTATGGTTGTCATTGGCTGGAAAAAAACCCCTAAAACTTTTCATAAACGCCCTTCCCGTTCAGCTCTAGTGCCTTGTTCATAAGAGAGGATTTTGTTAGCTTTCCCTCAATAAGAAGCGACACATTCTCTTTGTTCACCCCCAAGACAACTAGCTTTTAGCTGTGAAATTAGAATATAGGGAATTAGAGAATTTCAGTTAAAAGTTAGTTTTGGCTAGACTTTTAAAGAAGTATGTACGCTGCAGCCGTGGGTGAGGGGGGGGGGGGAAATAGGCCAGGCGGGTTTTTGGGAAAGGAGAGTGCAATTGTAAAACCCAGACCCCTGCTTTTAACCCTGCTTTTAAATGCCCTTTTTTTTTTACCATTTTTTTGGTGAAATAGTACCTTGGTTTTTTGGTGCACCCAGTTTTTTTAAAAACCCCCCAAACCTTTATTTGGGTATTAGGATAAGAACTTTTCTAGTAACCCCGGTGTAATTTCAAAAGTTGAAAAAAAACCACCTTTTTTTTTATCCGTACATGTTTAAATTTTTAAAGTTTTTTTTTTAAATTTTGTGCAGCCCAGTTTTGTTCAAAGCCCACCTTGAACTTACAATGGGAAATCCCGGGAATTTTTTCTAGTCACGCAGTTTTTAAAATAGGGGAAAAAACCCCTTTTTTTATCCGTCCCCAAAATTTTAAATTGGGTTTTTTTTCATTTGGGGCACGGGCCCATTTTTTTTTTCAAAGACCCACCTTTACTTAAATTAGGATACAAACCCTTTTCTAGTAATTTGCAGGGTTTTTTCATAGGGAAAAAACCCCCTTTTTATTTACCCGAATAAAAATTTATTATTTTTTTTTTTTCACTTTTTGCAGACCATTTTTTGGTTTAAAAGACCCCCCTTGTATTTTACAATGGAACAAAAATTTTTGTATCACTGCAGGTTTTTTCCATATTGCATAAACCCCCTTTTTTAATCCTACACAATTTTTTATTATTTTCATTTTTGTGCAGCCCATTTTGGGTTCAAAGCCCCACCATTACTTATATTGGGAAATACAGAATTTTTCTAGTAACTGCAGGGTTTTTTCATATGAAAAAACCCCCTTTTTTTTTTTTCCCTGCACATTTAATTTTGGGTTTTTTTTCACTTTTGTGCAGCCCATTTTTTGTTTCAAAGACCCCCCTTTGTACTTACAATTGGATAAAAAACCCTTTTCTAGTCACTGCAGGTTTTTTCTTTGGGTGCAAAAACCACCTTTTATTATCCGTACACGTTTTTAATTGGGTTTTTTTCCCACTTTTGGCACCCCCATTTTTGGGTTCAAAGCCCCTTTCCCGGGATTTATAATAGGATAAAAGAACTTTTTTTTAGTAACTGCAGGTTTATTCATAGGTCCCAAAAAAACCATTTTATTATCCGTTAAAAAACGTTTTTAATTAGGTTTTTTTTTTCCCCTTTGGGGTGCGGGCCCCAGTTTTGTTCAAAAAAACCCCCCCTTTGTACTTACAATAGGATAAAAAAAAAATTTTTTCTAGCCCCCTGGCAGGTTTATTTCAAATCGTAAAAAATTTAAACTTTTTTTAATCGGGTAAAAACGTTTTATTTTAGGTTTTTTTCACTTTTCTGCACCCCAAAGGTTTTGTTCAAAGACCCCCCCTTGGGTACTATAATAGGAAAAACAGAACTTTTCAAACACTGCAGGTGTTTTTTCATAGGTCAAAAACCACCTTTTTTTTATCCTTACACAATTTAAAAAATTTTTTCCCATTTTGGGCCCAGGCCATTTTTTTTTCCCAAAGGGCCCCCCTTGTACTTAAAATTACGATACATAAATTTGCTAAAAATTGTAGGTGTTTTTTCCATAGGTGCAAAAACCACCTTTTTATTATCCTAACAAAAATTTAATTTTTTTTTTTTTTTTAACCCTTTTTTGTTGCAGACCCATTTTTGTTCAAAGCCCCCACCTTGTACTTACAATAGGAACAGAACTTTTCTAGTCACGGCAGGGTTTTCATGGGGCAAAAACCCACCTTTTTTTACCCGGGAAACGATTTAATTAGGTTATTTCTTTTTTGGGGCACCCCAAATTTTTTTCCCAAAACCCACTTTGTACTTAAAATTAAAGGAAAACAGAATTTTCCCCAGTAACTGCAGGTGTATTTAAAAGGGTTCCCAAAAAACAACTTTTATTACCGTCCAGGGTTTTAAAATTAAAGGTTTTTTCCCTTTTTTGTGCACCCCTTTTTTTTGGTTCAAAAACCCCCCCTTGAAACTTAAAATTTGGATACAAAACCTTTTCAGCCTGCGGTGAATTTAAATGGGTGAAAAAAACACCTTTTATTACCCCTTACAAAATTTTAAAATTGGGTTTTTTTTTAAACTTTTGTGCAGCCCATTTATGTTCAAAGCCCCACCTTGTACTTATAATGGGTTTCAGAACTTTTTTGTCACTGCAGGTGTATTTCATAGTGCAAAGACCACCTTTTATTATCCATACACAATTTAATTAGGTGTTTTTCACTTTGGCGCAGCCCAGTTTTGTTCAAAGACTAGTGTTGAGCGATTTTTATCGACAAAGTTGAAATCGGCAAGGTTTTTATGGTGATTGAATTTTCCAGATCATGCGATAATTAAGGTTAAAATCTGTGCATCATCTATTTAGATAGCGCCATTTCTGCGCTTCCTGTTAATTTTGGCACGGCCTGCAAAGCAGATTACAGAATATAGAGCAGGGTGAGATGTGTGTGCGACGTATGACTGGATGTGTATGGTTGCTGAATTTTTTTTTTGGCTGAAAAAAAATCACATCATGAGCCTCGTATTAATAGAAAACAGGTTTCCTGTTCAGCTTAGTGTCTCTCAGTCGTCTCATAGGAAATAGGACGTGCGCTCTGACTGTGGCTCATAACAGCTCAGCCGAATTGTGTATATTTCTGCGCAGAGAAACCTACTTATTAGCTGTGATACTTCCAATTTAGTTGTAGATTAGAGATTTGAAGATTTTATGTAGTTTAGCTAGAGATTTTAAAGCAGCATCGACCAGCTTGTAAAGTCACAGGGGAGCGGGAGGGGGGGCCCGCGGGCGGAAACACAGGACAAGCTATATCATTATATGAACACTGGATTTTTTTATAGTTCACTAAGACTAAGTGTAGGACATTGCACTGCATATCTTTATTATTAAACAGTTTGCTATTGAAATATTTCCTGGATATTGGGC
Organism: Phyllomedusa bahiana; assembly: GCA_025379985.1. NCBI lineage: Eukaryota > Metazoa > Chordata > Amphibia > Anura > Hylidae > Phyllomedusa > Phyllomedusa bahiana. The sequence goes on from JAODAL010036523.1 coordinate 4,116, forward strand.
AGCCTGATACTTATTATTGGGATTACACATAATTTCTAGTAACTGCAGGTCTCTTTGTTAGGTTGAAAATCTCCATTTTTTTATCAGTATACATTTCAGATAGGAGTTCATTTTTCAATTTTACAAATGCACCTGTGTTGGATGATATACCTTTGCAGTTAAAATTTACAAATCCAGCAATCCTTGTAGTCAGCCACAGGTTGTATGTTGTCAACAATACCCGTGTATCATACGAAAACATAAATAGATACGTGTTTTTTTGACTTTTGCGCACCCAGCTTTGTTCATTGTCGCAGTTCCCGTAAATCTTAAAACAGCCAAATTTCTTATAGTCACCACAGGTGAATTGAATGGTGCAAAAAACACTTTTTTTATCCCTGCACGATTTTTTTAATTAGGTTTTTTTTCACTTTTTGTGCAGCCCAGTTTTGTTTCTCAAAGACGCCCACCCTTTGTATTACAATTGGATACCAAAACCTTTCTAGTCACCGCAGGGTGTATTTCAATAGGTGAGCAAAACCACCTTTTATTATCCGTGCACGATTTAATTAGGTTTTTTTCACTTTGTGCAAGCCCAGTTTTGTTCTAGGACCCATTTGTTTTATAATAGGATACAGAATTTTTAGTCACTGCAGGTGTATTCATAGGTGCAAAAACCCACACTTTTATTATCCGTTACACGATTTTATTACGGGTTTTTTTTTCTCTTGGTGCAGGCCCAGTTTTGTTCAAGAACCACCTTTGTACTTACAATAGGTACAGAACTTTTTAGTCAATGCAGGTGTATTTCATAGCTGCAAAAAATAACTTTTTTATCTGTTACACGATTTACTTAGGTTTATTTTCCCTTTTCTGCTGCCCGTTTTGTTCAAAAGACCCACCTGTACTTTATAATTGGATTCAGAACTTTTCTTAGTCTCTGCAGGTGTATATCATAGGTGCAAAAACCACCTTGTTATTATAACAAACGTACACAATTTAATTAGGTTTTTTTTTTCACTTGTGGCGCAGGCCATTTGCTGTTCAAAAAGGCACCTTTGTACTTATATTTACGTTTTCATAATTTGTAGTAATTGTAGGTGTATGTCATAGGTGCTAAAAATATAGTATTCCTTTTTTATCGTAAACATTTAATTGTTTTTTTTTTCACTTTTTGTGCAGACCAGTTTTGTTAAAAGTCACACCTTGTTTTATACTTACAATAGGATACAGAACTTTTCTTGTCACTGTGGTGTATTTCATAGGTGCAAAAATACCTTTTATTATCCGTACACGATTTAACTTCGGTTTAATTTTTCTCTTGTGTGCGCCCAGTTTTGTTCAAAAGACCCACTTTGTACTTATATTTGATACAGAACTTTTCAGTAACTGCAGGTGTATTTGATAGGTGCAAAAAAAAAGAATCTTTTATTATCCGTACAAGGTTTTATTTAGGTTTTTTTTTTTTCACTTTTGTGCAGCCACAGTTTTGTTCAAAAACCCACCTTGTATTACAATTGGATACAGATACCTTTCTAGTCACTGCAGGTGTTTTCATAGGTGAAAATACACCTTTTATTATCGTAACACAATTTTACATTAGGTTTTTTTTCACTTTTGTGGTAGCCCAGTTTTGTTCAAAGGACCCACCTAGTACTTATAATAGGATACAGAACTTTTATAGTCATGCAGGTGTATTTATAGGTGCAAAGACCACATTTTATTATTCCATACACATTTAAATTAGGTTTTTTGTTCACTTTGGCGCAGTGCCATTTTATGTTCAAAGACTAGTGTTGAGCGATTTTTGTCGACAATTGAAATCGGCAAGGTTTTTATGGTGATCGAAATTTTAAGTTAATGGGATAATTAAGGTTTTTAAAATCTGTGCTTATCTATTCTAGATCGCCACCATTTTCGGCGGCTTCCTGTAATTTGGCGGCCAGCAAATTCAGATTTACAGAAATTAGAGCAGCCGGTGAGTTGTGTGTGTGACGCATGACTGGGATGTGTATGTTCTGCGATTGGCTTGAAAAAAAAATCACATGGACCTCGTATTACTTAGAACACGCGTTTCCTGTTCAGCTTAGTGTCTCTCAGTGTGTCTCAGAGGATAGGTCGTGCGATCTGCCTGTGGCAACAGCTCAGCGAAACTTAGTCTATTTCTGCGCACGAGAAACCTCTACTATTAGCTGTGTTCTTCCACTTTTAGGTAGATTAGAGATTTGAAGATTTTATGTAGTTAGATAGAGAATTTTAAAGCAAGCATTCCGCTGTTAAAGTTCAGGGGGAGGGGTGGGGGGGGGGGGGGAGGGGGGCACCGGCGGGCGAACACAGACAAGATCATCATTAAAGAACATGGATTAAGTTCACTAAGACTAATGTGTAGACATTGCACGTGCAATTCCTTTATTATTTAACAGTTTGCTATTGAAATATTTCCTGGATATTGGGCAGCCTGAACTTATATTGGATACTATAATTTCTAGTAACTGCAGGTCTTTTTGTTAGGTGAAATCTCCATTTTATATTCCAGTATTACATTTCGATAGGATGTTTCATTTTCAATGTTTACCCAATTCAACTGTGTTGATATATCCTCACTTTCAGTTAAATTACAATTCCAGCAATCTTGTAGTAGCACTGGTTGTTAGTTGGCAAAAATACCGTGTATCATAACGAAAACATAATAGATTACTTGTTTTTTGACTTTGCGCACCCAGCCTTTGTTTACATTGACGCAGCATCCACGTAAATCTTTAATACAGCAATTTCTATCAGTCACCACAGGTGATTGAAAGGGTGCTATAAATACGTTGTATTATTCGGGAAAACATAACAGATACGTGTTTTTTGACTTTGCGCACCCAAGTTTGTTCATTGACGCAGTTCCACTAAATCTTAAAAATCAGCAATTCTTAGTCACCTACAGATGAATTGAAAGGTGCTAAAAAATGCAGTGTTATTTACAAAAACATAACTATATTACGTGTTTTTGACTTTTGCGCACCCAGCTTTGTTCATATGACGGCAGCATCACGTAAATCTTAAACAGCAAATCTATAGTCACACAGGTGATTGAAAGTGCAAAAAATACCGTTGTATTATTCGAAAACATAAACAGATACGTGTTTTTTGACTTTTGCGGCACCCAGCCTTGGTTCATTCATCGCAGAATCCACTTAAATCTAAAATAGCAATTCTATTAGTCACCATCAGGTGAATCTGAAAGGTGCAAAAAAATTACTGTGTATTTATACGGAAAACTTAACAGATAGTGTTTTTTTTGACTTTTGCGCACCTGCTTTGTTCATTGGTCGAAGGCATCCACGTAAATCTTAAAACAGCAATTCTATAGTCAGCACAGGTGAATTGATTGGTCAAAAAATACCGTGTATTGTACGAAAACATAACAGTTACGTGTTTTTGACTTATGCGACCTGCTTTGTTCATTGACGCAGCTCCACGTAAATCTGAAAAACAGCAATTCTATAGTCACCTCCAGGTGTATTTGAAAGGTGCAAAAAATACCGTGATATTGTACGATAACATAAAGATACGTGTTTTTTACTTTTGCGCACCCAGGGCTTTGTTTTTGACGCAGCATCCACGTAAATCTAAAACAGCAATTACTATAGTCCCACAGGTGGAATTGAAAGGTGCAAAAAAAAATAGTTGTATTATCACGAAAAAACATAACCAGTACTGTTTTTTGACTTTTTGCGCACCAGCTTTTGTTCATGAGCAGCATCCACGTAAATCTTAAAACAGCAATTCTATAGTCACCACAGGTGAATTGAGAAGTGCAAAAAAATACGTGTGTTATACGGAAAACATAAACTGATACGTGTTTTTTTTCTTTTGCGCTCCAGCTTTGTTCAATTGACGCAGCATCCACGTAAATCTTAAAACAACTATTGATATAGTCACTATCAGGTTGAATTGAAAGGTGCAACAAAATACTGTGTATATACGAAAACATAACAGATACGTGTTTTTTGACTTTTTTGCGCACCCAAGCTTTGTTCATTGGAACGCGCTTCCACGTAAATCTTAAAACAGCAATCTCTATAGTCCCACAGGTGAATTGACAAGGTGCAAAAAAATACCGTGTATTATACAAAAACATAACAGATACGTGTTTTTTGACTTTTGCGCACCAGGCTTTGTTCATTGACGCAGCATCCACGTCGTAATCTTTAAAACAGCAATTTATAGTCACAACAGGGTGAATTTGAAATGGTGCAAAAAATACCGTCTGTATTATACGATAACATAACAGATATGTGTTTTTTTGACTTTTGCGCACCCTGCTTTCTTTGTGTCATTGGACGCAGCATCCACGTAAATCTTAAAACAGCAATTCTATAGTCACCACAGGTGAATTGGAAAGGTTGCAACAAAATCCGTCGTATTATACGAAAACATAAACAGATTAGTGTTTTTTGAACTTTTGCAGCACCCAGCTTTGTTCATTATCGCAGGCATCCAGTAAATCTTAAAACAGCAATTCTATATTCACCACAGGTGAATTGAAAGGTGCAAAAAATACCGTGTATTGAACGGAAAACATAACAGATTTAGTGTTTTTTGACTTTTGCGCACACAGTTTGTTTAATTGCCGCAGCATCACGTAAATCTTTTAAAACTGCAATTCTATAGTCACCTCAGGTGAATTGAAAAAGGTGCAAAAAATACCGTTGATTATACGAAAACATAACTGACACGTGTTTTTTTACTTTTGCCCAGTCCCAGATTTGCTTGATAGACACCTTGCAGTTTAAATTTGAATCCACTGACAATTATGTTTTGATTAGAGGGATTTGAGAATGCTGTGATTTGCCGTCTTTTAATAACAGACTTTCAAAATTCTATTCCATACCTTCCTCAAATTTCTTATATTTCTGAACATGGAGCAAAATTGCTGGTGTGTAAGCGAGCAAAGAAGGGGGTTAGCTCAGGAGGTAGAGTGTACGAGGAGTAGTGCACCTTCGGGCTGGCGTGCAACCACGCATGCAGGGATCGTCAGTTGCGGACCGTCAGGCCTGTTCATCGTGGGTCAGGGCCCTGTGAATCTTTAAGTAACGAATATCGTCGCCATCTGTCCTTCAGTGGTTAATGCAACCTGCATCTAGCGTCTTACCTCCTCGTCCTCCCAGTCACGGCACAAATGTCGTCATCAGCATCATCAGCATCCCGTCAACATGAACAGCCCAAATTGTCAACTCATGTACCCACCCACTGTGGATAAATCCATTGTCTCAAAGTCCTCTTTTGAATGACAAAAATTTGCAGGTTGGGGTCAGAAGGTTGTTAAAAAGATCAAAGAGGATGATTTAGCTGTGCTCTGACGCCCAGTTAATGATTGCCATCAGGGAGGGCGATGGAAGCGGTCAATCGGCAAAAAATCCCGGTGCGATCGTCAACGCCTTGCAGTGCCCCCTTGCTGTAGCCCGAAGCTTTAGATACAGTAAGTCCGGACGACCAGTACCTGTGTTGATGATGTTGATGATGACGACATTGGGGTAGTGTCTTTCGTGTCCCGCCACAAAAAGGAGAGGGAGGTCGCTGATGTCCGATGATATTGATTCCGCCAGCAACGGTCGCGCAAAACCCGCTCCTCACTGATCGTCGTCAAAACAAAGCTGGGCCTTCTTTGAGCAAGCCTTGATTCACCAGCGATGTCATATGCCGCCTTTGGCCGTTAAAACGCATAAGTTGAGGCAAGAACCTTAAGTGGTTACCACCACCATAATGTCTAGTCACATGCAGCGAATGCATGAGTTGAAATGGAGGGAAACACTTGGCCAAAAAAGGCCAGACCGATGCCGGGCCTTCCAACCACTGTCACACCCCTTGTCTCCGCATCCTTCCTCCTCCGCCACCACCAAGCGTATCCTCAGCTGCAACATGTCTCTCAGAGTCATGATCAGGGATCAGCCTCCGCTTCAGCCTCCACGTCGCCCGAGTATCCACCAGCACACCAGAGACCCATCCTACCCTTCTCCTTCCACAAGTTTGACGACCTGAATGCAGTACAGCAGGCCAGTCTAGCAAGCAGCTTCTGTCTTTCCAGGTTTGGGTGCAGAAGAAAAGAAAACACTTTTAACCCAAACAATCCCAAAGCCAAAAGCCTGAATGTCGGTATTGCCAGGCTTTTGGCCTTGGATATGTTGCCTTTCCGGCTGTGTGGACACAGATGGGTTCCGCCACGTCATGGCCCTCGCCTGCCCCCAATACCAGAAGCCGAGCAGGGGGGGGCATTTATTTGCCAGAAAAGCCGTCCTGCCCTGGCCTAGCACGTGTATCTAAAATTTAAGTGCGTTGGTCGGCATACTGTGTACCGGAAAAAGTCATCTCACCACCGAACATTTAATAGTTAAGACAGCCAAAGGCCAACTATATCTCTGTGAGAGCTCACTGGTGTGAGCTGGGTGGATGTCTCTGGGGTGACGGTGGCTCTCAGCTTGGCGCCACGCTTCTTCAAACCGCAGGGATGGTGCGGGCTCTTTCCCCAATGGTCCTTGGCTGGCATCACGTGCCAGAAAGTGAAACCAGGCCGTATGGGGTTGAAATTTATCTGCCTTGGAGACCGTCCACAAACAGGTCAGGGAGCTCGTGGACGGTCTCCGCAACCGGAGGGACCGAGGGCAGGCTGGGTGACAGAACCTTGTGCCTGGCAAGGTGTGTGTGCGTTAACGGGCGAAATCTGCTGGCAGCTAAATCGGGTAGGCTGGTGCACATACCTTGCATGGCTCATGTCATGAACCTTGTCGTCCAGAAAATTTTCTAAAGCGGTAACCGGGTTGACTGCCTGCTGAGAAAAGTCGAGGTCTGTGTTCGCACTTCAGCCGTTCGCACCCTGCTTTGATCCCGCTGGCTGCGTTGCAGCGTCAGCTCGGCCTCCCGTCACCGTCTCATTGTTTGCGTGGCAAACACACTGGAATTCCACCTCCCATTGCTCCAGCGATTGTGGGAGCTGCGCTAAAATGCCATTAGCAGTACGAAGTGTACACATGGCCTGACAATGCAACCGGTGTCAGACCTCGGTGGTGTTGAGCCACCGAGAGTGGGAGGCAGGTGGAATGAGACCTTGGCACTATCCTTGCAAGTTTTGAAGAAGCCATAAAAGATGGTCAGTGCGAACGATTGCCCTTGTCATGGCTTGACCATTGTGGTGATCATTAGTTCTGGTGATCGTTGGACACACTGAAAAAACATAGGTCCCGCCAGCGATGGAGGAGGAGACGGGACACAGATGGCAGACACGGAGCCTTTCTCTCCGTCAAATCCAACAAGGCCCGACAGTTTCTCAATTTTATCGGTCTTCATTGGCAGTGGTTCAGGGGCCAGAGCTAGTGCAAGGCAGCACCTCAGCTATCAGGGTGGCATACATCTGAGGCAAGTAGGGCTGTGTTGAAGCTGTGCCGGAGGAAGCGAGGAGGAGAGGAGGAGGGAGGTATTCCTAGACTCACTGACGTCCCAGCCTTGGAAAAGATGTTGGCGTGTGATTTTGAGGCAGATGAGGAAGATGAAGTTTGCTAGTGCCCCTCAACCCAGAGGCATTGGGAACTCAAGGCTCCATCTCTCACATGAAGTGCTTGTATGCTCAATTTCCTCAAACTTGATCCTCGCATTACGGCCATCAAAATGAACAACTGTTTCTGGGTGGCCACCCACTCCGGGCTCCGGTACAAACAAAACACGGCACTTTCTGTCACCCCACCAAATTGAGAGTAAAATGCAGGAATGGAAGACCTTGCTGATTGATCAAACTGGAGAAATTGTTGCGTCTGTTCACATTCTTCAAATGTCATGGTTGGTAACAACGCCTAGCGACGAGAACAGCGTAGAGCGCACTAAGTATAGCGTTTAGCGCAGCAGCGGCAGCAGCAGGCAATGGTGGCAGAAGCATAATGGGTGACCTCCTGGCATTCTTTATTTACACCTCACCAAAGCAGCAATGCAGCCACACATACAACACCAGAAGAGACCAGTTAAAGTTCTGGTGCACGACTTTCTGCGTTCAACACCGATGTGTTTTTGTATGGTCGGACACAATAGACTTCTAGGGAATCCAAATTAGAAGAATGCCGAGTCTCGCTCGCCACGCCATAGAGATGTTGTCCTGCCCAGCAGCCAGCACGTCATATTATGAGCGCGGACCTTCAGCACAGCCGGAGGAGTCATTACAAGACCAACGGCATACCGGCTTTCCAAGATAATGTGGATTCGTTTGACTTTCATCCATGATGATCAGGCATGGATCTGTCTGATGATGTTGTGGCTACAATTGCCTGAGGTCACCGATTAGTTGTGGTCTAGTCTTCAATTCCTCTCCAAAACAGAAATGGAGATGGTTCCTCTTGAAAAACGTATTTTTAAAATGATATTTCTCTTTACTGCAATTTTTATTCTCAGTTTCCCAACAGTTAATTTTGTGGTTTTGCTGCGAGGAGACAAAAAGACCACCAAGGTTTCAAGATAAAACATATTCCAATTACTCACTTCTTCTTTAGAATTTTTTCATTGTCAAATGGGTTTTGGGGTCATGTTTGCTCACAAATTTTTTACAGTGGACTGAGAAGTCATATTTATAATTTTTGGGGTCATTTGTTGCTGTGAGATACAGCCAATAAATCATGGTCTTGTGTTTCGGAACATGAAATGTGGCTTCTAAGCGCTATTTCTCCTCACAATTTTTTAACAGTGGCTGAGAAGTACATTTTTATTTTTTTGGGTTCATGATGCTTGATATGGTGCAATACTACAGGTCTATTCTAAAAAAATTTGTGTCTTATGACATTTGTTCTTCACAATTGTCAAAAGTGGTCATGGGTCTTGTTTTGAATTTTTGGGGGATTTTGCTGTGACATGCAGTATACTACAGGTGTCCTATTCTAAAAATGTTGTTTTCTAAGACATTTGTTCTTCAACAAATTGTTCAAAGTGAGCTCAAGGGTCATGCTTTGAATTTTTGGAGGCAATTTTGCTGTGGGACATGCAGCTATACTTACAGGTTCCTATTCTAAAAAAATGTTGTTTCTAACAGACATTTGTTCTTCACAAATGGTCAAGAGTGGCTCATGGGTGATGGTGCTTCAGAAACCTAGGAATAGGTAGGACACTGTTAATGGACACATATTGCTAAATGACTTGTTTTTGCAAGAATCTTTAACATAGCTATCATCCCTGTAATGGAGACAACCATTTAATACAATTAAAAAGTGAAGAAACACAAAGACATGGTGGGATTCCATCCGATTTTTAAATGTGTTTTTAGAATTAAATTACTAAAAAAACTTGCATGTAAAAAATAGCTGTTAAAAAAATTCCTCTGAATTGTACTAGGATGTACAGAAAAACTTGACAGATGTTGGTTATTCAGAGGGGAATGGAGTATGGAAGCACGGCAGAGAAACAAAGTACAGAGAACCATTTCTCCAGCACGTTGAGTTAAAATGAGAAAAGGTAATGCCAAGTTAAAGAGCAACCCTGGGTGTATCACAGGAGCGTTAAATATCAGTATTCCAAGTGAAGGCTTCAATTGGTCCATCACTTCATAGGTGGGGCAAGGCTACCCAGGTATTGACCTCTGTTACTGAGGAGGTGGAGTTCTCACACTCGCTTCCGCTCTCTGCTTCAGCACGACAGGTTTCGTTGCTGCGTCATCAGGGCATTTTAACCTGCGTGTTTAATAGATGAAGGACGACCCAGCCTGGGCTCTCACCGCACACACTGGTAACTCCGGGCCTGTGTCATGCTGGTGGCCCAGGGACAGGTATAGTCAATGTCCAGTGAAAACTAAAAATGGTGTTGAAAGACTCCTTTTTCTGGAACTTTTTAAATGTGTGGGGGTCATCACTGCAGGTTTGGGGCTCATGCTGAGTGGACCCAGGACAGGTATAGTCAATGTCAGTGAAACTAAAAATGGTGGTTGAAAGACTCCTTTTTACCGGCACTTTTTTAAAATGTGGGGGTCATGCGGTTCAGGGCTCATGCAGTGGCAGGACAGGTATTGTCAATGTCCAGTGAAAACTAAAATGGTGGTTGAAAGACTCTTTTGCGGGCCACTATTTAAATGCTGGGGGTCATGCACGTTTGGGGCTCATGCTGTGGCCCAGGACAGGAATAGTCAATGTCAGTGAAACTTAAAATGTGGTTGAAGACTCCTTTTTACGGCAATTTTAATCTGGGGGTCATGCAGGTTTGGGCTCATGCTGCGTCCTGGACTGGGATATTAAATGTCCAGTTCAATTAGATGATGGTTCAAATCATACTGCATTCTGGCACTTTTTAATTTGTGGGTTTTTCACTTTGGAGGCCAGCCCAGTTTTGTTCCAAAGACCCTTTCTTGTACTTTTATGAGGATACAGAAATTTGCTAGTCATATTGCAGGTTTATTTCATTTGGTGCAAAAACTTCCCTTTCTTATCCTTTTAACATTTTTAAATAGCTAGTATTGCACTTTGGTTCGCCCCAGTTTTTTCAAAATAGCCCACCTTGTACTTAATTTTGGATACAGAAATGTCATAGTTAGTGTTGGTGTATTTTCTCTTTGGTGCAATAAACCACGTTTGTTTATCCGTATTATAAAAAAAAAAACTTTTAAATAGCTGTATTGTACGTGGTGCGGCCCTATTTTTTCAAATAGCCCCGTTGTACCCACAATTTGAAAAGAAAAAAAATTTTTAGCAACTGTTCTGTTTGTCATTTTCGCAAAAAACCAATTTTCCTCATCCGTAATCCTGCCCGAAATTTTTTTGCGGGTCGGGGAAATTTAGTTTTTGGGGAGATGCCACTTTTTATGATCTTTGTTTAAAACTATCAATTCCTAGTCCACCCGGGCAGTTGAAATTTCCCCCCCACTGAAGGAAAAACTGTTGATTTTTTTCTTTACGGTTCTTCCAAGACCCCATTTACAGGTTTTCGCAGAAACCCTTTCATTTTTAATTTAGTTGGCTGTAAGGGAAAATTTTTGGGATTTTAAAAAATGCTTGTTTTTGCCTCCTTTTTGTAAAAGGGCGTCAAAAACCTTCCATACCTTCTTAAATTTTGATCTTACTGAACATGGGGTGAAATCAGGGGGAAAACGACAAAGGGGTTTAGGACATGGGGTAAAAAAGGGACGAGGGAAGGGCCCTTTCCCGTGCTGGCGAAAACCCAAAGCAAACCACGGATCGTCGGGTTTCCCGGGGCCTTCAGGCCTGTCACCCTTTGGGGTTTGGGGGCCCGGGGAATCCCCATAACGAAAAAGCCCTCCCAATCTTTCTTTTAAAATTTAAAAGCAACCGCCTGCTGCAGCCAGGACAGGGATAGTCCCCTTTTTAAAAATTTTTAACTAAAAAAGGTTTTTTTCAAAGACCCTTTTTCCCCGGCAACCTTTTTTTCGTGGGTCATTAGAATTTTTAAAAGGGAATGTCGGGCCCCAAAGGGGTATCAAAGTCCATGAAAAATAAAATTGGTTTAGAGACTCCCTTTTTCCGGCAAATTTTTAAATCGGGGGTCATGCAGGGTTTTGGGGGTCATGCTTTGGGCCCCGGGGCAGGGATAGTTTAATGTCCAGTTCAAAAAAAAATGGTGGTTCAAGGACTCCTTTTTCAGGCACTTTTTAATCTGTGGGTTTAGCAGGTTTAAAAGGGGCATTCTGTGGCCCAGGGGGGAAAATTTGTCCCAAAGTCCCGGTTTAACAAAAAAGGTGGGTTTTTAAAACTCCTTTTTTTTGCACTTTCTTCTGGGTTTTGGGGTCATGCTTTCCCAGGGGCATGGATAATCCCAAAGTTTCCCGTTCACTTTTAAAAAGGTTGGGGTTAAAAAAATACTGCCTTTCCCGGCCCTTTTTTTAAATTTTTTGGGGCTGCAGGTTTAGGGTTTATGTTTTTACAAGAAGGGATATTAATGGTTTTGTGACTTTTTTTTTTGTGGCTTTTATAAAACCCAAGTGTTTTTTGCCTAAGAGGGGAGCATGGGATCCATTTACTGTTTGTGGGTGTTAATTTTTCCCGGGTTCTCCAGCCCTGTTTTGGGTGTAAAAATGAAGGTGTTTTTCCTCTCCCCCTTTGACTTTAAAGGGGCCTTTGGGGTTTAAACCTTTTTTCGGGCATGGTATCGCCCTGATAATTGACCCAAAATCCGGAATATTTTGGGCCCATACGATAGTTTATTAAAACGCTTTTCGCAAATTTTAAAAAATAAAACAGAAAATTCTTTAAACTGTAAGTTTTTCCCGCAGCTGTGATGCTGTTTAAATGGTTCAATAAGTTCAATAAAATAATGAAATCCTTGTTGAGAACTTTCCCGCAGCTTTTTTCCCAAAAAATATTAAAACAATCATAGCTTGATACATCGGGGTTTTTGGGGTTCACCACAAAGCAACCCACCCGTTTGGGGAGGGGTCCCCCATCCCCTTTTGAAAGTAAGCAATTTTCCTTAAAGTCCTTTATATACACAAACATCAAAAAACATATCATCTTTAAAAAAAAAATTAAGCTAAAAAACCCCACAAATGTTTTTATTTAAACATAGAATAAAATTATGTAATATGGGAAAATTTTTTCCCTTTTTAAAAATGGGAAAATTTAATCCTGTCTCCCTTTTAGTCCCCGCGGAAAAAAATGGTGTTCAGTTGAACCAAACCCCCAGGCTTCCCCTTACAGAAGCTTTCGCTTTATGTCAAACCTCCCTCCACTGGTAGATACACTTTTTTTTTATACCACAAAAATAAAACTGTTTACATTACCCAAAATTTTTTTTGCAAAATGGCGCGAATTTCCATGGGGATATTGATCTGATCGATTCTCTTAATTTGACAATTTCCCGTTCCTTTTTTTTTAGGCCGTTGGCGCTAAGTTCCTACTTTTTGGTTTTTTTTTTACAACTTGTAAAAGTATAAAAAAAATACTGTATTTCCCTGTGTTACCTTGATTTAACCCAGATAAAAAAAAAACTCTCCCCCCGTCGCTGTTTGGGGTAAATATCTTTTTTTTGGGTTTCATGTAATTACATTTTTACAACTGTTTTTTTTCCCCCACTTGTTATCCCCTTTTAACCCTTTAAACCCGTCTTTAAATTTCCCACATTTTTGCTGGGTTTTGTAAGACAGGAGATATAATTTGGGTAGGGGAGGTGCCTTTTTGGGAACAAATTTCACCGATGGTTTATGAGTCCCCCATATTAGGTTTGGGACAATAGAATTGGGTAAAATTTTCCCTTTTGGGTAATTTTTTTAATTTTCCTGGTATTTGGGGAAAATATACTGTAAAAAGTAAAAACTTTAAAAGGTTTTGTTGTATAAATTTTTTCCTGTGGTTTTATTTCTCCCCCAAAACTATTCTTTTTTTTTTTTAAAAATATCCTAGGGATTTGTGCCCCCCTGGTTTAGCTTTATTTATTGTTTTTTTGTTTTAACCCTTTTTCCCTTAAACCCTTTTTATTTCTTTTTTTTGAGTGTTCAAAAAATATTGTTTCTGTAGGGAAAAACTTTTTAAGCCCGGTTTTTCCCCGAATGGAAAAAGTTATTTATGATGTGAAAGTGGAAAGGGATGAATTTTCCTTTTAAAAAGTATTTTAGCATATTTTTTCCCAAAGGGCGACAAAACCCTTACTCCTGATCGTTTTTTTTTTCCCTTTTGGGGAATTTTAAAAAATTTTTTTGTTTTTCCCGTCCCCCAAAGTGAGGGAAATTTCAAATTTTACTTTATTTTTAATTGGGTTTAAACTAAAAAAATTTAAGGCGAAAACCCCTCCCCCCCCACACCAGGGGAGATCATCAAATTTTCTTCCATACCCCCTGGGTGTGGGGAGAAGGGGGCAATCCAGGGGGAAGATAAAAATTTTTTCCCCTTTTGCCATGTATATGTTAGCCAATGCTGGCGGAAAAATTTTGCAAACCAAATTGAGCCTTTGTTTTTGTAGATAATATTTTCTATTTAAATTTAAAAAAATTTTAATAATAAAAAATTCCCCATTAAGGTATAAATTTATTGATGCTAATATTTCGCTAATTTTTTCAAAAAAAGAAAACCCCAAAAGATCGCATTTTGGGGGGGGGAATTGAAGGGGAAAAACCAAACCCCATCACTTGTTTTAACCCGGAAAAATTTTTTCGCCCCAAGGGAAATTTTAAAAAAGGGTAGAGAAATAGACTCTTGGTTTTTTTTTATAAAAACCTGGAATTACCAGGGCTAACGGTTTTGGGGAAAGGGGACCCAAACCCCGTCTCCAAGGTATTCCCGTTTTTAGACCCCACCCAACTCACTATTTTGGGGCGCAGTGGAGGTGGAAAAATTTTTTTTTTGTTTTTCGGGGTTGGGGTTTTAATATTGGGGGGTTTTTGGGTTTTTACAAAAATTTTTTCAGCCAATTCTTAGAAATGGGTTTCCCCTATATACTCCCAATCTAATAAATTTTTTAAAATTTAAAATTTTGTATTTCTTTATTGGGTTTGGGTTTAAATTTCCCAAATAGTAGTTGTATTTTAAGAAGTTCCAAAAATTTTAAAAGGGCTTATACAAAAATTTATTAAAAAACCTCCCCCCCTTTTCTACGGTCTAATCAAAAAGTCTTGTTGGTTTTTGTAATTTTTTAAATGGGTTTCCCGTTCTTTTTTGCTGATATTTAATAGCTTTTTTTTTAAAAAACTTTAACCCTTCCCCGCCCGTTTTTAAGAGTTCCCCCCCTACCCTTCTCCTGGAATTGGGGCCAATCCCCTTGGGCGGGATTTGGGTGGGGTTTAAAAAAAAAATTATTCCTCTTTTGAAAAAAGGAACAAAAGGGTTTTAAATTCTGTTAGTTCTGTTTCACTTTCTAATTGTCTCAGAAACATAATATTACGGGTTTCCTCATAGCTTTTATAAACTTCAAACTGTTCTACATTGTTTGCTTTATTAGATGTATTCGTTGAAGTTTCTAAAGCAGAGGAATTGTCAGAAAAATGATTTTTTATTGTGAGGAGACGTGCAAATTTATTAACGGCAGATTGTTTAATAACAATATATTAAACCATACAATGATCAGGGACCAGTAAAAACTAGTAGCTTTTTAGGTGACAATTTATATAACCATCTCTATCAGCTTACTTGTTTTTACTCATAGAGGGTTCAGAGCAAAGTCTGAAATCATAGGCTAGGATTAAAAGTTTTAAACACATAAGTTAATGAAGATGGTTTTATGAGTGGTTGTTTGGAAATAAAGCTGCAACTTTTTTATCTGTCCATGTCAAGTGCCGGATTTTGTTTTCTTTTATTGGTTAATTATGTTGTCTCATACAACTTTACACCAAACAGGGAGTAATGTCAGTTTTGTGAGGTGTAGTGTGGATCTCAGGTCCACTGGTACTGAGAATGCTAGGAGGTTTAGTGCACCACCACAGGGAATTAACCACAGAAATTTCTCAGGTTTAGAGATCTTTACGGGTTTTATTCACTGCAACACTTCTAATGGCACATTGTGCTTTAAAACTTAAAGGGGTTTTCTTACTACAAAGATTAACTTTTTCAACATAAAGGGACAGTTAAATGAAGACTTTTTCTAAATACATTGTTCAATAGATTTTACTTTAGTAATTAAAGAACAGACCGATATCTATTATCTGATTAGCTGAGAGCAGCGCGTTACATCACCACACTGACTGAGATTGAAGCAAACTAATTATGTCTAATAACATTAGTTTCACTTAACAAAAGGTGAGGACTGAAAAGAATGGCTTTATCTGTAATCTTGATATATCTCCTGCACTGACAAAGTAATGGCTCCCTATAAGTTTAATATGCTAATCACTGCTGCAAAATCACCTGCAGCCTGAGGAGACAGAGTAAGTGCAAAACTGCCTGTGAGTCAGTAAAACAATTGTCATGGGGGCTGGCCTGCCCTGCCCTGCCCGCAAAGGGTCCGGCGCGGGTGTCGCGGCCGCCCGCGACTATCCCCCTGCTGCCCGGGCCCCGGCGCCTGTACACTTACCCATCCAAGCTCCTGTGCTTCCTGCTCCTGCCTGTCCCAACCGCCGTGCCCGTACCCGCTGCTAAGGGCACGCGGGCTATGGTTGGTCTGGATTCAAAGGGCCAGCGCGACGGTAATTTATCAATTGCCGGCTGCTGATCCTATATAAGGTACACGCCTCCTGCACTCTCTGCCAGATTGTTGGTGTGTGTCTAGTGAGTCTTGAGAGTGTTGGAGTTCTGTATTGATTACCCGTGTACCAGTCCATTTTGCTACGTTTCTTGACTTTGCCTGTTTGCCACCTGCCCTGACCGTCTGTCCGTCTCTGACCATGAACCTCTGCCACCCATCCTGACCTTCTGCCTGTTCCCAACTTCGTCTCCAGATTAAAATTCTGTACCACGCATTACCCCGGCCGCCATTGCAAGTAAGTCACGTCAGGGGTAGCGACCTGGTAGCCTCACGCCGCAGCAAGTGCATCCCGCTTTGCGGCGGTCTCTGGTGAATACCGGGGGCTACTTAGACTCTGCTCCCTGGCGTGGCTTAACTATCATCGCTTGCAGTGGTCCAGCGAATCCACCAACCCGTCACAACAATGTGGTTAGAAAACACCTTTAACAGTTAGATAGTGCAGGTGTGAGTACATTAAATAGCAATTCACCACTCTTCCAAAGACACCCCAGGTAGAGAATACTTCTCTACTCCAATTTAGCTCATTCATCTCTCTTCCGCCACCATGACGAAGTTTCTCTTTCATTCAAGGAGAAGAATTCTCCCCAAATCCCTAATGTAACTATACTAATACCTTTAGATACACTGCATTCTTTACTGGTTTTGGTGTACATTCCCAGCCATCATGGCCTGAGCCTTCTCAGGACGCTAACACCACCAGGCCTGCAGTACAGTGTCACAATCCTTAATTCTTCCTGTACTCTTTTTGACTCTTTCTGCTTCTTCGCACCATACGTCACTCTCTTTCTCTGTTCTCTCTCTCTCTTTTTTCTACACTTCCTTCTTCTTCTTCCATCAATTGTACTGGGCACAGTGTAAGGAGCAGCCTGTTCTTGAGCCTCAGCCGGTTTGTGATCAAGCAATAACCTCTGCTGGGTTATGTGTCAAATCTTGACACTAACTGTTTCTATTCCAGACCGAACACAATTGGTAGCTCATGGCATATCCCTTTTCACTGTGTCCTCTCACCACAAACCAATTGGCTGAAAGCACACATAAAAAAATTCTAATGCATAGTATATGTAATGCACAGTACACATCATATATTACTGTTTGCACAGGATGACAATATATGTTTTTTATTATCAGTAGACATTTTAAGTCCTGTAAGATGGGCCTACCATAGATGGGGCAGACTTGTTTTTCCAGGGCATTCCACAGAAGCGCTGTTAGTTTGACATTTGTCCATGACAACATCTTGAATTCTTGTTATGTTTCTTAAACCATTGCTGAATAACTTTTGCAATGTGACAGTGGTTTTATAATGTTTAAGAGATCAATTCCATTAGCAGATGCTGTTCTCATGAAGGGATGTTGAGTATTTTGTAAGCACCAATTTTTTAGGTAAATAGTACTTCACAAAGTAAAATGCTAGGAACAGTTATCTCCCAGCAGAACATCACCATTCCTCCAATTGTTTGCTTTCTTTCCACCCCGGTGCCATCTCTTCAACAGGTAAACAGAACTCATGCACCCAGCCATCCAGATACTGTAAACCACAAGTGTCAAACTGCGGCCCTCCAGCTGTTAGGAAACTACAACTCCCATCAAACATTTGTATAATCTATAACAGTGGGCATGATGGGAGTTGTAGTTTCCCAACAGCTGGAGGGCCGCAGTTTGACACCCCAGCTGTAAACAAAGACATGATATATTGAGCTATGTTGCCTTCTTGGCTGCCTTCAGCTTGGTGCAGTTCTGTCGCTTACTTGTCCATGTTTGGTTATTTCTGTGATGAAGGGCAATTGGGGACTGTGAATAGGTGCAGCCTGAGGGTATGTTCACATGGCGTAATTGCGTCACGTACAGTATGCACCACAATACGCTGGGTGTTTTGGGAGATGCGCTGATCAGCGTATATTCCCAAAGCACGGGGGGGCCCGCAACCCGCCGGACCCATTGACATGCATTACATGTGGCGCGTAATTGCTGCAAATAATTGACATGTCACCTATCTCCTCGCGCGTACAATACAATTGTATTGTACGTGCGGGGACACGAGGCGTAATCCATAGTTCTCTATGAGAGCTATGGATTACTGCAATTACGGCACGCATCTCACCGCGTATTAAGCGCTATACGCGGCAAAATACTCCCGCAATTACTCCTGAAAATAAGCCGTGTGAACATACCCTTATTGCAAACAATTGTGATGTATTATGCGCTCTGACAACTTTCATATTTAGCAATTTGTTCTAAAGTAGCTCTTCTTCAGGACTGGACCAGACAAGCTATCCTTGGGCATCAATGACCCTGTTCCTGGAACAGCTGTTTTAGTTTTTGGTAAGTACTAACCAATGGATACTGACATCCCACAGAATGTGTTGTTTTGGAAATGCTTTGGCTCAATAGTCTAGCCATGATTTTGGCACTTGTCAAAGTATCCAAGAGCTTAACATTTACCTATTTTTTCTGCTCCCAACACATAAACTATAAAAACTGACTGTTCACTTTGTGACTAATATATTCTACCCCTTTACAGGTGCTTTTCTAATAACAAGATGAATACTACTTACTTTACCTATCACTGGTTTTAACGGTATGGCTGAGCATTGTATATGTTCAATGGTAATATTAAGGATATGCTATGTTACTACATTAAATGTCAGTTTTATTTATTTATTTATTTATTTATTACATGTTGCTTCAACATCATTAACATAGATTATAATCACTCACATCAGTCATTGTCCACAGTGTGGCTTACAATCTCCGGCATACATGCATACTAGAACCAATTTCATATGAACCTAATTAACCTTTACAGCATGTATTTGCAATATGGTAAGAAACCAAGGAATCTTGAGGAAACTCCATATTTCTGTAATAAAGGGTATGTTTAGTTTACATTCAATAGAACTGTAGATGCAACTCACCTGTAATGCAAATGAAACTGTAGCAGTTTACAATTCCTTTTAATGGGCAGTGCATGGACCATTTGTGAGACTACAAGTCCAACTATTTATGTTTCATTTAATTAACTTTAAAATACTGTAGATGTGATTCTTGAAAAAAATGGCAGACCTTCAAACAAATCCTGTATAATTCAGGGTAATGTGTAATAAACTCCATACATGTCTTAAGTTAAGTACTAATAAACAGGAAAAAAAAAAGAAATCCAAAACTCGTTGATGTACAGCTGTGTGCAAAAGTTTTAGCCAAGTGTGGAAAAATGCTGCAAAATAAGAATACTTTCAAACAAGTGTTAATAGTTTATATTTATCAATTACCAAAATGCAAAGTAAATGAACACAAGAGAAATCCACACCGCTGCCCTTTGCATACAAAACAGTGTTGGTTCTTTTAGGTTCACTTGTACACAGGAACTTAGAAGGGAGGCTGTTTTAAACATCTTTTAGAAGTAAGTGTAGATGTGACTGCTGAGGTCCTTCTGTTTCTTCCTTTAATCCCAGATTTGATGTTGATGTCATAACCAGGACACACTGTTTATGCTGAAGACAGGTCTTACTTACATTTGCTGTATGTTTGATGGTAAACGTTTGATTGGCAGAATATTTGCAGTACTTTTTTCCCATGACTGCCAAACACTTTAATACAAGGCTTTGCAAAAATTGGTATCATTTTTTTCTCCTATGACACTATAGGCAATAATAGCTTATAATAGGAATAAAAAATGCAATAAAAAGATCAATAATAAAAAAAACTAAGGGTTGCTTATCTGTGCGTAAAGGTAACTGTATAGTATCAGAACTAGAGATTGCATACTGTAGTTCCATACGTTAACAAAAAATGTCGACCAAGATCAAGTTTTCTAAGATCTACTGCAGTCTTAACTAGAAGAAGTCCAAAAATGCAAGGCAATTGTAGTCAAATTTAACTTATGGCGAGCAAATATTCCTTCCTCATACAATATAAGAGTTGGATAATTTTTCTACTTGATTATAACTAGAGATGGGCGAATTGTTTCTAACGAAGTGGAATTCGTTTAGAATTTCATGAAAACTTCGATTCTGAACGAAGTCGAACTTTGGGGTACTTCGGGTGAACGAAGTGTGCTTTTGATTGATAAAATGGCTGCGAGCACATGGCATTACATGGGGCAAAGAACTCTGGGAGGAAGAAGGGCATAGCCTGCATGACATATGCAGAGATGAAGCCAATCAGAGACCGGCGGGATTCTGTGACGTTACCGCACTATATAAGTCCGGGCGAGACGCTGGGAGTGCTCAGACCGCTCTCACTGTACTGATTAGGGAAGGTGCTGCCGCGGCTGCTTTGTTTAACGAAAACCAAAAGAACTCATTTTTTTTACAGCGTTTTTTGGGGGGTGCCCACAGCTTGTCTCAGAAAATGCTTCCCCTAAAAGTTTATTTCTGATTTTTTGGGGTATTGGATCGGGTTTTTCCAAACTGTGCGTCCAGTGAAGCCATTTACTTTTTTAAAAGCTTTTGCTCACACACTTTGAATACCCAAAGGGGGGATCAAAGCCTTTTTCCTGTTGTATTCATTTAAAAAAACACCCATTTTTACAAATACAAATCCCAAAACTTCTTTTTGGCCCTGCTAAAATCTTTTGCGAAATTTTACATCCGGGGGTTTTAATTTAAAGCGTTTTTCCCTCTGCTTGGGGGGACTAAAAAAAACCGTCTCTTTCACCGGAAAAAAAAACATTTTCCTTTTGGCATAATTCAAAACAAAAGGGTTTAAATTTTACAAGTTTTTTTTTTGCTTTTGTAGCGAAAAATACTTTGCCATTGTAACACGCTACAAAGCTGCATTTTTGTGGTTGCTCAATTCATTGGCGCAATTTACATCCGGGGGTTAATTAAGCTTTGTTTGTGCTGTGGTGAAAAAAGAAACCCTCTTTCACCCCCAAAAAAAAGAAAATTTTTTTTGTAGCAAAATTTCCCACAAACAAAGGGGTTTTAATTACAAGTTTTTCTCTCGCTGTTTTAGCTTTTAAAATAACCCCCTTTGTAAAAAACGCTACAAACCCTGCTGGGTTTGTGGTTGCTCAATTTTTTGGGCCCAAAATTTTTAACATCCGGGGGTTTAATTTAAGCGTTGTTCGGCTTTTTGTGGGGGACTAAAAAAAACCCCGTTTTTTTCACAGCCAAAAAAGCAATTTTCCTTTGTAGCATAATTCATATCCAAAAGGGAAAAATTTAAAGTTTTTGTGCTTTTACATTCAGAAAAAATTGCACGTTTTTTAAAAGACACATACCAGTAAATTTTTCCGGGCCATTTGTGGGGGGCGCAATTTATATTAAAGGGGTTCCCCAAGGGGGGGTTACGGGGTTTTTC
Source organism: Phyllomedusa bahiana (assembly GCA_025379985.1). Taxonomy (NCBI): domain Eukaryota; kingdom Metazoa; phylum Chordata; class Amphibia; order Anura; family Hylidae; genus Phyllomedusa; species Phyllomedusa bahiana. The sequence goes on from JAODAL010036523.1 coordinate 25,527, forward strand.
TTTTGGGAGTCAAATACAGGTTGTGTATTTATCATTACAGATATCTTCATCAAACAGTGTTTGTACATTTTAAAACCCAAACAGTAGGGTGACAGGGGGTTGACGGTCTTCCCCCTTTTGGGGTGGCAGTGGCACAAAACATTCCGGGGCGGGCCCAGGTAAAAAACAGCACAGCAGGGGGCCCGTTGCAGCGGGGGTCACTCGGTGAGGCCCCCAACTGCCGGTGTCATCTAGGGGCCCAGTGTGCTGAAAAAACCCCAAAGGGGTTCTTGTTTGGGGTTTGACTAGGTCACCCACTTCTCCCAAGAAGACATTTTTAAAACCCCCAGTCAAGAGTGGGCGAAAACGTAAAGACACAACCCTTAGTTGGAAGGGGCCCGGGAGCGGGCCCGGGGCCCCTCACCTGCCTCAACCCCCCAACTGCCCCAAACCCGGGTTCCCCCCACCCGGGAATCTACTATTGGCTGGGCCCAGCCCACTTAACAGCGGGGAAATGAACAATTTGAGGAGGACAGCAGCAGCTATTTTGGCAGCGAAGAAAGGGGGCCAATATCCCCTGTTTCCCTTGCAGTGGCAAAAAATTTTATGATGGGGGGAGTGGCATGGGGGGGTCATGTTTGGGGGGGTAAAGCCTCTGCATACCAAGACCGGTGTAAGGACAGCATGATGTTTAAAAAAAAATAGATGATAAAGTAGCCGACCACTTGGGAGGGGGTGAAGCAAGGGCTTTTTTTCATCGTGGGAGAAGGGGGCGCCCAGCTTTCGCTCAGGCAGCGGCGCACCCAGCAAGGGGGTTGTGGGGCCGTGAGTCAGCAGGGTTTAGCAGCAGTGTGAGTCGGGACCCAAGGGGCCCAAGGGGGAAAAAAAAAACCCCCATCGCAGTTCCAAGAAAGTAGGGGCACAGGGGCTCAGCAAAAAGGCCCCAAGCGGGGGGGCAGTAGAACGGGCTACTGGGGCGGTTTTGGCAGTTCTTTGCTAAGACACCAGAGGAGCCAAATATGGGTAATATTAGTCGTGGGCAGAAAGTGAAGCGTGGCCGGGGAGCAAAATTGGCACCAGGGCCCCTTGTGTCAACAAAAACCAGCGTCACCATCCGGGGGGCCGGAAGAAACTGGCTAAATTTGTGGGGCCCCACCCTGCCCCCCGCACCCAACGCAGCAGCAGGGGCCCCGGGGGCACGCATCCCCTTGCGGGCCAGGTCAAGCCCCCCCCACCTCGGGAAAAGGGGAGTAGTTTCTCTTTGCCATAAATTTTCCCGGGTCCAGATGCCCCTCCCCCTCGCTACTCTTTGGTCCCAGAAACCCGTTCAGAAGGGGCGATTGCAAAAGAGACAACGTAGCGCCCAAACCCAACCCTTGGGTTTCCAGAAGTTGATTTTTGCTCCTGTCCAAGTTTTGGGTTAACTGCAGTCCCCCCCTTTTCCAAATGGGGAACTCTGCCCCGTTCAGAGAATTTAAGGCTTGTGCCAAACCCGAGTGGAGATTCCAAGCCGTAATTTTTTTTTCCAAAAGCGTACCAGCCCTTCACAAAAAATTTAAGAACGAAGGGGGGCCAGCCCTTGAGTTATTTTTTGTTCCAAATGCCCCCGGCCCCCCCCTGGACGTCGGGAGTGAAATCTACGGCCCAGGGCCAGAAACAGGGCCCTTTTAAACGGAAACACTGGGTAAAAGTGTTCCTGTCCAGGCACACCAAAAATTTGGGACAGGAGATGCCGTTTTCTCCTCCCTTTTGCCCAAATTTGCGGCTCCTGCCACCAATTCCCCCTCCTCCTCCTCCACTTACCAACCTTCAGCCCCCCAAAAAGTACGCCCCAAATCAACCACATTTTGAAGGCACAGCCGGGGTCACGCAGTTCTACCCCCTGGCTTGCCTGGCGAACAGTCACCAGGGGGGGAAAACTGCCCGCGTAATGCAGAAAAGAAACGATGTGTGTTTTCCCCTTTGGCCGACTGCAAATGGGAACCCATGGTAAAGGGGGACAATGGGGGAAAAGGGTTTGTCGGGCCTTTGCACTGAGGGGGGATGGCCCCTTTGCCCCGGGGGAATGGCAAAACGTGTTCAATCGGGTTTGTAAAAAAGGCCCCCTTGAAGTCTTCCACAAAATTTTTCAGAAGTTTCGAAAAGGGCCCCGGGTAAACTGTGCTCACTTTATCCATTCCTACAAACCCAGGAACACCCTCCTCGAGTTCAGCGGCAGAACGGCCCCCCCCAACAACTCGATAGGGCGATGTTTAAAATTTTTAAAATTCCCAAGCTTGAAACATTTTGGCCCGGCGGGTATGGACGAAAAAGGGGCCATTAATGATTTTTGGGATGACCCAGGGGGGCCCGGGAGTATTTCCCCTGTATAACTTTGTTTGTCAGCTAGTGGCAGCTCATGGGGTTACCCCCTCCCGTTTTTTGAGGCCATTCGAGGGAGGCAAGGGTTATTTGTCATCCCAGGACTACGGGATGAATAACGTCTTTCCACTGCTTCATTCCGGGAAAACAGTTTCTGAAAAATCTGTCGGGGGGGGGAAATTGGGATGGGGCCTACTACATCTCGGGGCCAAAAAGAGCCCGGGGGGGGGACTAAAATTTGGAGGAGGAGGATTTAAGGGGGGGGGACATTAGAGCAAAGCATTTCGGGTGAAATGAGGGGAAATTTTCTCCCCCAGGTGACAAGAGGGTGGAGCAGGAGCAGCGGGAGGCGGGGGATGGAGATGGGGGAACCAGGCAGATCCCCCACAAAGCCCCGTGGCGTTTTACAGGGGAGATGGGGGGCAGGGGGCCCCTCAGAGTCACTTGTGCAATGGCCCGCAGCATGCTGATTTGCCTGGCTGTGACAGCCGGGGGTAGTCACCATCCGCCCAAGGGGGGGGGGTGACTTCTGGCTTCTACCCTATTGGACCCTCGCTACCCGGGCCAAAAAAGGGAGCCCCTTTTTTCCCCGCTGCGGAGGGAGGACAAACTCAAAAACTATAGGGAAATTTCTCCATAAAATCATTGGCCGATGCCTATGTGCGGCCCTCGTCCCCCCTCTGACAGGTCTGACCGGGTGGGGGTTTTTCGCGCTCACGAAATACTGCCCCTGGCTGCTGGGTGGAGGTGGGGGGGGAGGAGCAGTAAACCCCTCCATCAGCAAACAACCTAAGTCTGGAGTCATGATTAGGGACTTCCTTCACCCCCCCTTGTGGGAGGGCAAATCCCAGAAACCCGCAGCAGCAGGACCCGGAGCAGACCCTGAACCCAAAAAGGGGGTTGGGCCTACTTTGACCCGCACTTGCCCCCCATTTTGAAGATCCATGGACTACTGGGGACCAAAATGGATGTGTGGCCCCAACTTGCCCAATTTGCAGGGGGAGAAGCTGTCTTTTTTCTCGGGCCAAATAGTGTTTGGATCAAACGGTTTTTTCAGTGCGGCGGGGGGGGGATCGTTTCCCCCAAAGGGAACCCAGTTTTCCCCCGGGGAAATAAAGGAAAATGACCTTTTTTCAAGATGAATCCGGCGTGGACGGCCAAAATTTTCCCCACACCAATGTCTTAGGCTTTAACTACATCAGCCCCTGATGCCTCACCCAAAACTGGTTTTGGGAAAAGAGTCTGGGTTCCCAAATACCTGTCTCAGTCCCCTAATTTTTGAAGGCCGGCCCCCCCGCCTGATGCCACAATCCCGCTGACAGTTTTTCCTTTTGCCCCCAAACATTTTACCAGGGACTGGTTTTTGCCAAACCCCCCTCCAAAAATCTGGGGGTGTGACACTTCTGACCCCCTGCTGCGCTGCTGTTGTTTCTGCTGCGGTCACCTCCACACTGTGTCTTTTGCCCCTCTGTGGGCCCATACCCTTTTTTTCCACTTTTCCCAAAAGTCTTTTTGGGGCCCCTTTCCCCGACCTCATTTTGTTTTTGCCGGGGCCCCCCACCTGGGGGGTCATTGTGCCACTCTGGACCTAAAGCTGCTGCTTTCGTGACCTCCCCTCTCTGACTGGGGCCACTCTGTTTGGGCCCACTCCTGTTTTTTTCCACCTCCAGAAAGTCATTGTGCCACTTCCTGACCTTATGCTGCTTTCTGCCGTGACCTACATACTGTGTCCCTTGTCCCCCCCTCTGTGGGCCCACATTTTTTTTGCCACTTCCAGAATTCATTGTGAACTGTCTGACCTCCCTGCTGCTGCCCCTTTTGCTGCTGCCCCTGGGCCCCACATTTTGCCAAATTTTGCCAAAAGCCCGACCTCATGCTGCGTGGGGTGCTGCCGTGACCTCCAAATTTTTGTCATTGTGCACTGCCTGAAACCCCATTTCCTTTCTGCTGTTTGGTGCTGCCCTTACCTCCACATTGTGGGCATTGTTCCACTGCCTTACCTCAAAGTTCTGCTACCGTGACCTCCACCTTTTTGGGTTTTTGCCACTTTTGTGGCCTACTACTGTTTTGCCATCTCCAGAATGTCATTGTGCCACTGTCTGACCTCATGCTGCTGCTGTGGCTGCAGCTGTGACCTCCACATTGTGTCATTGTGCCACTGCCTAACCTCATGCTGCTGCTACCGTGACCTCCACTCTCTGTCATTGTGCCACTCTGTGGCCTACTCCTGTTTTTGCCACCTCCAGAATGTCATTGTGCCACTGTCTGACCTCATGCTGCTGCTGCCGTGACCTCCACATTGTGTCATTGTGCCACTCTGTGACATCATGCTGCTGCTGACGTGACCTCCACTCTCTGTCATTGTGCCACTCTGTGGCCTACTACTGTTTTGCCACCTCCAGAATGTCATTGTGCCACTGTCTTACCTCATGCTGCTGCTGCCGTACCCTCCACACTGTGTCATTGTCCCACTCTCTGACCTCATGCTGCTGACGTCACCTCCACTCTCTGTCATTGTGCCACTCTGTGGCCTACTACTGTTTTGCCATCTCCAGAATGTCATTGTGTCACTGTCTGAGCTCATCTGCTGCGGCTGCTGCCGTGACCTCCACATTGTGTCATTGTGCCCCTGCCTAACCTCATGCTGCTGCGACCGTGACCTCCACTCTCTGTCATTGTGCCACTCTGTGGCCTACTCCTGTTTTTGCCACCTCCAGAATGTCATTGTGCCACTGTCTGACCTCATGCTGCTGCTGCCGTGACCTCCACATTGTGTCATTGTGCCACTCTGTGACCTCATGCTGCTGCTGACGTGACCTCCACTCTCTGTCATTGTGCCACTCTGTGGCCTACTACTGTTTTGCCACCTCCAGAATGTCATTGTGCCACTGTCTGACCTCATGCTGCTGCTGCCGTACCCTCCACACTGTGTCATTGTCCCACTCTCTGACCTCATGCTGCTGCTGACGTGACCTTCACTCTCTGTCATTGTGCCACTCTGTGGCCTACTACTGTTTTGCCACCTCCAAAATGTCATTGTGCCACTGTCTGACCTCATGCTGCTGATGTGGCTGCTGCCGTGACCTCCATATTGTGTCATTGTGCCACTGCGTGACCTCATGCTGCTGCTACCGTGACCTCCACTCTCTGTCATTGTGCCACTCTGTGGCCTACTACTGTTTTACCACCTCCAGAATGTCATTGTGCCACTGTCTGACCTCATGCTGCTGCTGTGGCTGCTGCCGTGACCTCCACATTGTGTCATTGTGCCACTGCCTGACCTCATGCTGCTGCTACCGTGACCTCCACTCTCTGTTATTGTGCCACTCTGTGGCCTACTACTGTTTTGCCACCTCCAGAATGTCATTGTGCCACTGACTAGTGTTTAACGATTATTATCGACAAAGTTGAAATCGGCACGGTTTTTATGTTGATCGGATTTTTTAGATCACGCGATAATTTAGGTTAAAATCTGTGCATAATCTATTAATATCGCGCCATTTCCGGCGCTTCCTGTCATTTTGGCGACCAGCAAATCAGCTTAGAGAATAGAGCAGGGTGAGCTGTGTGTGCGACGTCATGACTGGGATGTGTATGGTTGCGATTGGCTGAAAAAAATCACATGACCTCATTTTACATAGAACAGCCCTTTCTGTTCATGATCAGTGTGTGTCAGTATCTCAAAGGAGTATGACGTGCGCTCTGCCTCCGTGCAAACAGCTCAGCGAAATTATTCTATTTGTTCACAGAGACAGCTATACTTTTAGCTGTGAACCTTAGAACTTAGGTATATCAGAAATTTGCAGATTTTAGGTATTTAGGCTGAGAAATATAACGGAGCATCTACCGCTGTAAAGTGACGGGAGGAACGGGGGAGGGGGGGGACCGCGGGCGAACACAGACAAGCTCTTTAAAGGATACTGGATATTGTGCACCCAGACTTAGTGTAGACATTGCATTGCAATAGCTTTATTATTAACAGTTTTCTGTTGAAATATTACTTGGATGTTGGCCAGCCTGAACTTATATTAGGATACAGATCTTTTCTAGTAACTGCAGGTCTATTTGTTAGGTCCAAAACTCCACTTTTATTATCAGTATGCATTTCATATAGGTGTTTTTTTAACTTTTGGTCAGTCAAGCTTTGTTGATAGAGGTACCTTGCACTTAAATTTGAATCCAGCAATTTTGTAGTCACCACAGGTGTATTGATAGGTGCCAAAAATACCTTTTATTATCCGTATACATTTCAGATACGTGTTTTTTTCACTTTGGCGCAGGCCAGCTTTGTTCATAGAGCCACCTTGCAGTTAAATTTGAATCCAGCAATTTTGTAGTCACCACAGGTGTATTGATAGGTGCCAAAAATACCTTTTATTATCCGTATACATTTCAGATACGTGTTTTTTTCACTTTGGCGCAGGCCAGCTTTGTTCATAGAGGTACCTTGCACTTAAATTTGAATCCAGCAATTTTGTAGTCACCACAGGTGTATTGATAGGTGCCAAAAATACCTTTTATTATCCGTATACATTTCAGATACGTGTTTTTTCACTTTTGCCCAGTCCAGCTTTGTTGATAGAGGCACCTTCCACTTACATTTCAATACAGCAATTTTGTCGTCACCGCAGGTGTATTGATAGGTGCCAAAAATACCTTTTATTATCCGTATACATTTCAGATACGTGTTTTTTTCACTTTTGGTCAGTCAAGATTTGTTGATAGAGGTACCTTGCAGTTAAATTTGAATCCAGCAATTTTGTAGTCACCACAGGTGTATTAATAGGTGCCTAAAATACCTTTTATTATCCGTATATATTTCAGATACGTGTTTTTTTTTCACTTTTGGTCAGTCAAGCTTTGTTGATAGAGCCACCTTGTAGTTAAAATTTAATCCAGCAATTTTGTAGTCACCACAGGTGTATTGATAGGTGCCAAAAATACCGTTTATTATCCGTATACATTTCAGATACGTGTTTTTTTCACTTTGGCGCAGGCCAGCTTTGTTCATAGAGCCACCTTGCAGTTAAATTTGAATCCAGCAATTTTGTAGTCACCACAGGTGTATTGATAGGTGCCAAAAATACCTTTTATTATCCGTATACATTTCAGATACGTGTTTTTTTCACTTTGGCGCAGGCCAGCTTTGTTGATAGAGGTACCTTGCACTTAAATTTGAATCCAGCAATTTTGTAGTCACCACAGGTGTATTGATAGGTGCCAAAAATATTGTTTATTATCCGTATACATTTCAGATACGTGTGTTTTTCACTTTGGCGCAGGCCAGCTTTGTTCATAGAGCCACCTTGGAGTTAAAATTGAATCCAGCAATTTTGTAGTCACCACATGTGTATTGATAGGTGCCAAAAAGACCTTTTATTATCCGTATACATTTCAGATATGTGTTTTTTTTTCACTTTTGGTCAGTCAAGCTTTGTTGATAGAGGTACCTTGCACTTAAATTTGAATCCAGCAATTTTGTTTTGATTTGAGGGATTTGAGAATAGCTGTGATTTGCCGTCTTTTAATAAGAGACTTTCCAAAACTCTTCCATACCTTCTCAAATTTTTATCTTTCTGAACATGGAGCGAAATTCAGGTGGTAAGCGAGCAAAGAGTGGGGTAGGACATGGAGATAGAGGTACGAGAGAAGGTGCTCCTTCCAGTGCTGGCGACAACACGCATGCCAGCGGATCGTCGGTTGCAGGACCGTCAGGCCTGTCATCGCTGGGTCAGGGCCCTGTGAATCTAAGTAACGAACATCGTCGCCAATCTGTTCTTCAGTGGTTAATGCAACCTGCATCCAGCAGTCTTACCTCCTCGTCCTCCCAGTCACGGCCACAAATGTCGTCATCAGCATCATCAGCATCCGTCCAACATGAAGCAAAGGCAGCCCAAATGTCAACTCGTGTACCCACCACTGTGGATAATCCATTTTCTGAAGACCTCTTTGATGACAAAATGCGGTTGGGGTCAGAAGGCATGTTAAATGATCAAGAGGCCAAAAACGATGATTTTCTCTGCTCTGACGCCCCGTTACTGATGCCATCAGAGGAGGAGAAGGAAGCCGGTCAATCGGCAAAAATCCCAGGCGGTTGGCAACGCCTTGCAGTGCCTCTTGCTTGTAGCCCGCAGCTCCTGGATGCAGAATGTCAGGACGACCAATTCACCTGTGTTGTTGATGATGATGATGACGACATTGCGGATCCAACGTGGTCTTTTCAGTAGAATTTGTTTGAGAGCGCTTCATCACTGGACGAGGAGGAAGACGATGGGGTAGTGTCAATATGGGTCCCGCCACCTTGCAGTTAAGTTTGAATCCAGCAATTGTGTAGTTACCAAAGGTGAATTGATAGGTGCCAAAAAATACCTTTTATTATCCGAATACATTTCAGATACGTGTTTTTTCACTTTGGCGCAGGCCAGCTTTGTTGACTTGATAGATCTACAGTGCAGTTATATTTGAAAACAGCAATTTTGTTTTGATTTGAGGGATTTGAGAATAGCTGTGATTTGCCGTCTTTTATTAAGAGACTTTCCAAAACTCTTCCATACCTTCTCAAATTTGTATATTTCTGAACATGGAGCGAAATTCAGGTGGTAAGCGAGCAAAGAGGGGGGTAGGACATGGAGGTAGAGGTACGAGAGAAGGTGCTCCTTCCAGCGCTGGCGACAACACGCATGCCAGCGGATCATCAGTTGCAGGACCATCAGGCCTGTCATCGCTGGGTCAGGGCCCTGTGAATCTCAGTAACGAACAGCGTCGCCAATCTGTCCTTCAGTGGTTAATGCAACCTGCATCCAGCAGTCTTACCTCCTCGTCCTCCCAGTCACGGCCACAAATGTCGTCATCAGCATCACCAGCATCCGTCCAACATGAAGCAGCCCAAATGTCAACTCGTGTACCCACCACTGTGGATAATCCATTTTCTGAAGACCTCTTTGATGACAAAATGCGGTTTGGGGGCCCAAAAGGGAGTTAAAAGATCAAAAGGGCCCAAAAAGGAAAGATTTTTTTATGCTCTGACGCCCCGTTTTTCTGATGCCCCTCAAGGAGGGGAAGGAAAATCGGGCCCAAACCCCAAAAAACCCCCGGGGGTCCCGGGAAAAGCCTTTTGGGAGTCCCCCCTTGGGCCCGTAGCCCCGCCGCTCCGGATGCAGGGAAAGTCAGGACGACGAAGTCCCCCTGTGGGTTTTTGATTATGATGACGACATTGGGGGATCCAACGTGGGGCTTTTCAGCAGAATTTTCTTCGAGCGCTTTATCACCCGGACGGGGGAGGAAGACGAAGGGGGAGTGTCAATAAGGGGTTTCCGCCTCAAAAAGGGGGAGGGGGGTTCCCCAGAAGTCCCGGGTGATTTTGAATTTTCCCCCAGGGCCCCCGGTCACCCCCCAAAACCCCGGCTCCTTTGCTTTTTCACCGTCAAAAAGGTCCGGACCCCCCTCAAGCCTGGCCTTTTGACCAAGCCTCTGATTTACCCAGCGATGGGCCCTATGGGCCAAACCTTTGGGGCCCTAAACGCATTTAAATAGAGGCAAGAACCATTTGGTGTTAAACCCCCCACCCAACATTTTCCTAAATCACAAGCAGCGAATGCATGAGTTGGGAAATGGAGGGAGGGACTTGGCCAAAAAAGGCCAGGGCCGAAACCCCCCGGGGTTTCCCAAACCCCGGGCACAACCACCCCCCCCGTCTCCACCTTTCCCCCGCCACCCACCAAGCGTATCCTCCCCGGGTGCCCATGTCTCCAAAAAGGTCATGGGTCCGGGGTCAAGCCTCCGCTTCAGCCCTACCCCGTCGCCCGAAATAACACCAGCACCACCCAGAAAACCCCCATCCCAAAAACCCTTCCCCCTTCCCGCCAGTTTTTACGACCTGCACGCCGTACAGCGCCAGTCCCAGCAGCCAGCCTTTTTGTCCCCTTTCCCGGTTTTTGGGGGGCAGAAGAAACCCTTTAACCCAAAAAACCCCTTTCCCCAAAACAAAACCCGAATGTCCAAAAATTTTCCAGGCTTTTTTGGGCCCTTTGGAAAAGTTGCCCATCCACTGGTGGAAAAACAGAAAGGGTTTTCCCCACGTCATGGCCCTTTGCCTGCCCCCAATACCAAAATGCCCCAGGGGAGCGCATTTTCTTTGCCAGAAAAGCCGTTCCCCCCGCCCTGGCCAGCCCCCCGTGTCCCCCTAAAATTTCAAGCGCGTTTTTCCCGCATTTTTGTGGGCCGGAAAAATCCCCTCGACCACCCGACACATTTGACCCATTTAACAAAGGCCAAGGCCGCATAAAACTCTGTGGGCAGCACACTGGGTGAGGGGGGTGGAAAGTCTTTGGGGGGTGATGGGGGCTCTTTAGGCTCGGGGCACGCTCCCCCCCCAAAACCTCAGGGGTGGTGCAGGCTCCTTTCCCCCCAAAATCCTCTGTTGGCCTCACGGGGCCCCGGAAAAACCCGTCCCTGTTGAAATTAATCTATCTTGGAGACCGTCCACACACCGTTCAGGAGCTTGGGGTGGAACCCCCGCAACGAGACCGACGGGGTTTGGCCCCGGTGCCAAAGCCTTTTGCCCAGGCAAGGTGATGTGCGATAACGGGGCGAAATCTGGGTGGCCGCCCCTTTTAAGATCGGTAGGTGGAGGGACCTTTCCCTTGCCTAGCACAAAAGTCAAGAACCCTTGTTTTCCAAAATTTCTAAAGGGGCTAACCCCCCGTCCCCGAACTTTCCTGCTGAGGGAAAGGGTCGGGTCTTTAGTTTGCACTTCCGCCGTTCGAAAACCCTCTTCATCCCGCCTGGGGTGGGGTTGCAGCGTCACTTGGCCTCCCCCCCTCAAACCCCTCTCATTTTTTGATGTGGCAACACGCTGGAATTTTCCCCCCTCCACAAGCTCCAGCAAATTTTGGCAGCAGCGCAATCCATTACGCATAAACCGAAGTGGCACAGGCCCCGACAAGCAGCGGGGGCGGATTCGGGGTGTTTTACCAACCCGAAGTGGGGGCAGGTGAAAGAGCTCTGCACCATCCTTGCCAGTTTTGAAGAAGCCACCAAAAATTTTTCAGTGCGGACAAAGCCAATCTTTGGGGGGGTTTTTGGAACGATCATTGGGGCACTCTGAAACAAAAAAGGGCCCCCCCAGTGACGGAGGAGGGGAAGGGCACAAAATGCCCCCGGGCACGGAGCCTTTTTTCTCCGTCAATCCACAAGGCCCCGACAGTTTCACAAAATTTTTAAACAGTCTTTTTTTTGAGGCAGTTTGGGTTTTTGGGGTCCCAAAAGATAGTGCAAAGGTGGCGGGATCAGCTCTCTGGGTGCATCATCTCCCGGGGTTTGTCAGGGGGTGTTTTGAAAACTTTCCTTTTACAGCGTAAAAGGGGGAGGGGAGGAGGTACTTCTAGAACCCAACCCATGTTACCCGAAATCCCTGTCTTTTTAAAAAAAAAAAAGGTTGGCGCGAATTTGAGGCGGAGGAGGAAGAAGAGGAAGAACAGGGAGTTTCCCCCCCGACCCAGAGGCTTGGGGGTCAAGGCCTCCCCCTCACATGATTTCTTTGGGTGCTCCATTTCCCCCCAAAAATGATCCTCGCATTTAAAGGGCCTTTTAAAAAGAACAACCCGTTTCTGGGGTGGCCACCCCCCTGGGTCCCCGGGACAAAAAAACCACACTTTCCCTTTCCCCCCACCCAAATTAAGGAGAGTAAAATTGGAAAGGGAAAAGGGACCTTGGGTGTTGATTTAACCCGGGGACATCTGTTGCTCTTTCTTCACGGTTTTCCCCAAATGTTACGGTGGAACAACCCAACGTCGTGACAGCATTTGGTCCAAGTAGGGGGTAGCGGGAGAAAACCCGGCAAGGGGGCAAAGCCAATGGGTGACCTCTTTGGGAATCTTTGTTTACCCCCTTTACCAACCCATCAATGCAGGGGGAAAAAAATTCCCAAAATACAGAGATTTAGCTTAAGATCATGTTGCACGACTATCTGCGTCTTCAACACCAATGTTTTTGTATGTGTTCCGGCCCAAAAGACTTCTTGGGAAACCCCCAAAAAGGGCGGAAAAGGCCCAACGGGGTCGTCCCCCCGCCAAGAGGGATTGGGGCCTGCCCAAACAGCCAGCGCAAATCTGAGGGGGGGAAAACCCTTTAGGGGGACGCTGTTTGGGGTCATTACCGACAAAAAACCCCCCATTTCCGGCTTTTTCCCCGATAATGGGATGGTTTTTCTTTCATCAAGATGAATCAAGGGATGGATCTTTTGATGATGTTTTTTGGCCCCCAAAAATTCCCCAAAAGGGCCCCCGATTTGTTGGGCCCGGGCTAAAAATTAAAAAAAAAACCCTCCCCCCCCCTTTTAAAAAGAAATGGTTTTTTTTCTTTTAAAAATTTTTTTAAAATGATCATATTTTTTACTGCCCAAACATTTATTCTCTTTTTCCCCAAAAGTCCTTTTTTGGTTTTGCTGTGAGGAAAACTGTAAAAGGGCAGGGCCCAAAGGGTTTTATTACAACACCCTTTTTTTCCATTTACTCACTTTAACTTAAGAAAAAATTTTTGCATTTTCCCGAAATTGGGGGCTTCTAAATGGCAATTTTTCCCTCACAATTTTTAAATGTGGCTGAAAAAGTTCATATTTATAATTTTTTGGGGGGCATGTTTGCGTGAGAATAAAGCAATTTAAACAGGGCCTTTGGAAAGAGAATTGACTTTCTAAATGCCATTTCTCCCTCAAAATTTTTAAAGGGGGGGGGGTGAAAATCATTTTTTTAAATTTTTTTTAGGTTTATGCTGCTTTGAAATGCTTTTCCAATACTACAAGGGGCCTATTTAAAAAAAAAAAAAAAATTTTTTTTCAAAAAGACATTTGGTTTTTTCCCCAATTGTCCAAAATTTGGCCCAAGGGGCATTGCTTTGAATTTTTTTGGGGGGGATTTTGGGGTTTGGGAAAACAAAACATACTAACAGGCCTAAATTTTAAAAAAAATGTTGTTTCTAACAGACATTTGTTCTTCACAAATTTTCAAAAGTGGCTCAAAAGGGGGATGGTGCTTTTTCCCGAAACAGGGTTTTGGGAGGGAAAAATGAAAAGGGGCATAATTTTCAAAAAGACTTGTTTTTGCAAAATCCCTTTAAAAAAGGTACAAACCCGTATTTAGAAAAACCACATTTTAAACAATTTAAAAAAAAAGAAACAAAGACATGGGGGATTCCCCCCTATTTTAAAAAAATTTTTTTCTAGAATTAAACCCACTAAAAAAACTTTCATGTACAAAAAGCTGGTAAAAAAAATTCCTCTGAATTTTACAAGGGAGGTACAGGAAAACTTAAACCCAAAGTAGGTTATTGAGATGGGCATGGGGTATGGAGCACGGGCAAAGAAAAAATACAAGGAAACAAAATTTCCCCCCCGGGACTTGAATAAAAAGAGAAAAAAAATGCCAAGAAAAATGGGCAACCTGGGGGAACAGGAACTTAACCCTTCCCCCTTTTTTCCCAACAAGCCAATTGGTCCCACTCATTTTGGGGGGGCAAGTGCTACCCAGGTCCTTTACTGTGTAAATAGGAAAAACTGGGGTTCCACACTTCTGCTTTCCCCACTCTGCTTTTTCACACATTTTCGGTTTCTTTGTCCCAAACAGGGGGGATTTAACCTGTGTGTTTATAAGAAAGGAAAAACCCAGACGGGCCCCTCCCCCGCACCTACTGTAACTCCGGGCCCCGGGTCATGCTGGGGCACGGGACAGGTATAGTCAATGCCCATTTCAACTAAAATGGTGTTGAAAGACTTTTTTTTCCGGCACTTTTAATTGGGGCAACAGGTTTAAGGGTCATATGTGGCCGGGAGGGGGACAGTATTGGCCAGTTAAATTTTAAAATGGTTTAAAGACTCCTTTTTCCGGCATTTTTTAAAATCTGGGGGTCAGACATTTTAATGGTCATCTGGGGGGTCCAGGACAGTTTAGTCAATGCCCAGTTCAAAAAAAAAGGGTGGTTGAAAACTCCTATTCCGGCACTTTTTAATCTGGGGGTCAGACAGGTTTAAGGGTCATTCTGCGGTACAGGACAGAAAAGTTAGTTCCATTCAACTAAAATGGGGTTCAAAACCCTTTTTCCCGGCACTTTTAATCTGGGGGCGACAGGTTAAAGGGTCATACTGCGGTCCAGGGCGGGATAGTCAATGTCCATGAAACTAAAATGGTGTTGAAAGACCCTTTTTTTGGCATTTTTAAATCGGGGGCATGCAGTTTGGGGCTCATGCTGGGGGCCAACAGGGGTAGTCAATTCCAGGAAACTAAAATGGTGTTAAAGACTCCTTTTTCCGGCACTTTTAAATGTGGGGGCATGCAGGTTTTGGGGGCCTGCTGCGTTCCCGGACAGGATGTTCAATGTCCAGTTTAAGTAAAAATGATGGTTCAAATAAAAACGCCTTCTGGCACTTTTTTAAATTTTTGGGGGATGCAGGTTTTTTAAGGGGGGATGCTGTGGTACAAGACAGGGGTATGAATGGGCTGACTTTTTTTTTGTTGGGTTTTATAGCCTAAATGTTGGGCCAAGATTAGCAGGGATCCATTTTTATGATGTGGCTTTTAATTCCACTTTTCCACCCGTTTGGTGTAAAAATGAAGGTGTTTTGCTCTCCCCCAAGCTTTAATGGTCACGCTCATAACGACTGCTACTATCTAAAAAAACCTTTTCGATGGGGGCCCACTTGATATCGACCGAGTCGATAGCCAACAATTTTCCAACACAGTCATTCAGACAACCATCCGGGTTTCCACAGATAATGTGGGCGTTTTACTTTCATCAAGATAATCAGGCATGGATCTCTGATGGTTGGGCCCCCCAAATTTCCGAGTCACCGTAGTTGCCGGTCTACTTCACATTTCCCCTTTAAACAGAATGGTCCCCCTTGAAAAATGTTTTTAAAATGATCATTTCTTCTGCAAAATTTTATTCTCGTTCCCAACAGTTCATTTTGCTGGTTTTGTTTGAGGGGAAATGTAAAAGAAACAAGGGTTTCACGACAACACCGATTCAATTTACTCACTTTTTCTTTAAAAATTTTCGCATAGTCAATGGGTTTTTAGTCATGTTGCTGTGAGGTACAGCTATAATCATGGTCCTTTTTGGGAAAAGAAATTGGGTTTTAAGGGCATTTCTCCTCACAATTTTTTTAAATGGGTGAGAATCATTTTTATATTTTTTGGGGCATGCTGCTTTGAAATGCGCAATACTACAATCCTATTATAAAAAAAAAAGTTTTTCTAACAGACATTTTTCTTCACTTTGTCCCCAAAAATGGCTCAAGGGCAGTTTTGAATTTTTTGGGGGCATTTGCTTGAATGCAGCTATACTAAGGGCTTATTTTAAAAATTTTTTTTCTAACAGACTTTGTTCTCACAATTGTCAAAAGTGGGTCAAGGGGGCATTTTATTTTTTTGGGCATTTCTGTGAAAGCACATACTACAGGGGGCCCTTTTAGAATGGGGGGAATTGTTCTAACGAAGTGGAATTCCTTTTTGAATTTCAGGAAACCCTTTGGGTTCTGAAAGAAGCGAAGGTTGGGGGACTTCGTGAAAGAAATGTCTTTTGATTATAAAAGGCTGCACACGTGGCTTTTTATGGGGGAAAGCACTCTGGAGAAGAAGGCATAGCCCGCATGACAGTGCAGAGAGAAGCCAATCAGAGACCGGGGATTCTGGACGTCACCGCCT
>JAODAL010036524.1:0-41563 GCA_025379985.1 Phyllomedusa bahiana
GCACCAAAACAGGCCCCCTAACCCCCAAAATTTTCCCCGGGTTTTCAGGAGTTTTGGGGGATTCCCAAAGGGGGGGGGGAGGAGGCAGAGTTTTTAGCCTGTCTTTCAGAAAACCCCAAACCGGGGAAGCCCCGGTAAAGGGGGCAGGCATACCTGGGAGAGACTTCCCTAGGGTCGGTAGAGGGAGGGGCCCCCCGGGCCTTTGGGGAGAGCGCCCGAAGGCCCAAAGAAAAGTGGGACCGGGCCCCAACCAAGAAATTTTCCCCCTGTTTTCCAGTTTTAAAAGAACCCGGGGCATAAATCTTTTTAACCAGGGGAAGGGGGGAGAATTTTCTCAAAAAGAAGGGGGAAAGAGGGAGTTTCAGTAATTTTCACAGTTTTCCCCGGGTACGCCCCGAACTTGGCCCCCCCGGAAGAGGGCCCCCAGGTTTCAGAAACCCCCAAAGGCATCCTTTTAGCATTTGCCCCTGACGGGGGAGACAAACATGGGTTTCCTTTCCCGGGGAGTCAAATTTAACCGATACTGGGGACAAACCCCGCGTGGCTAATAAAAAATTTTCCACGGGACCCCGTTTTTTCCCGGAAGGGGGGTGGCCCCCAAAAAGGTTTCTGTCCCCCGGGGGGAAATTTTTCCAAAATGAAACAGGAACGGTTTAGGCGGGGGGAAACCGACTGACCAAAACCCAGGATTTCCTCTCCTGCGACCCTAAGTGGGGGTGGTTTTCCCGGCGTAAACCCAAAAGTCCCCCAAAAGAAAATGGCCGGAACCACGCCTCCCGGGGGGGCGCTGTTAGCCGTTTCCTCCCCGGGTCAAATGAGCCCTTTTCAAAAACCCGCAAAGGGCCCGTCCTCAAAAAGTTTTTTGGGGGGAGGAGGGGGGAAACATTAAAAAGGGAAGGGGCTAAGCAGTACCGGCCCTGGTCGAGTTAAAGGGGGCGGGGTTGGAGGTGGAGCTCCGGTTTTTCCCTTTTAGCAAAGCGGGTAAAAAATTTCCCGGGGGGGTCAACTGAAATTTAATTCATCCACGGATTAACAGGGCCCCCCACCCCCCGCGAGGGCCCTCTTTAAGGGTCCGGGAAAGGGGCCCTTGGGCCAAAAAAGTTGCCACCAAAAAACCTCGTTGTTCCATTTCCCGTTTCTGAGCAAATTGGGGGAACTGCACAGATTTCTGTCCCCCCAGGTTTGGGGTCACCCTGACGGGAGGGGGAGCAGAGCTGCGGGAAGGGAAGAGGGGGTTTCACCCAAATTTTTTCCCCAGACGGTGCGGGAACCCCCCGGGGAAGCCCCAGATTAGGGGCCTTAGCGATCCTCCACGGGCCCACAACGGGGTTTTGGGGCCCCAAACCCCGAGCTTCGCCCAAAGGGGGCCCAATAATTTAAGGGGCCCCATTAAACCCGGGGCCCTTTTGGAAACTGTGACCCCCCGCATCTCGAAGGGGGGGATGGAGCATTTTAAATGATGAAGCCCCCTGCACTTCTTTGGGGGGCTCCAACATAGCCCAGAGGGAAGCGGCAGATGGGAGGGAAAGGGCCCCCCGAGAAAGGGGGAGGGAAAAGCCAAGGCCCGCAGGAACCAACAGGTGCAAAAGGGTAGGAAAGCAGCCCCGCGCAGCGGAGGTAAAAGGGGGCCCGCAAGGTTTTTGCATCAATGGGCCCCGTGCCGGGTCGATAACCCCTGACTCGCTGGCGGGGCGGCCCCGACGCAATGTCCCCCGGGGTTTTGGCCCGAGGTACCCCTGGCGGAATCCATGGGGCCCCCGGAATTTGTAAATTTTAAAGGGGTTTTGGTTTGGGTTCACGGGCCACCGCAAAACGTGAAATTAAAGCCACGCCAGGGAAAAGGGGAAATTTTAAGGTAGCCCCCCCGGTTTTTTTTAACCCAAACCCGCCGCAACGGGGTGGAAATTGGGTGCGGCGTGAGGCTAAACCCGGTCGTTCCCCCTGACGTGACTTTGCCTGGGGTGGGGCCGGGGTTTTTGCGTGGTACAAAAAACCGGGAATTTCCCAAAAGGGGCAGGCGGGGGGGAAAGGGGAAAGGCAGGGAGGGGCAATGGGTTTTGTGGTTTAGAAACAGGCAAAAAGGGCCCGGCAAAAGGGGGCAAACCAGGCAAAGTCCCGGAAACGTACAAGCGGACCCGGTAAACCTGGTAATCAATTTTTGGGTTACTAAAGACACACTAAGCTTTCAACCCCCACACCCAACGATTTGGGGACAGAGCGCTTTGGGGCGTAACCCTTTTAAAAAGGACCAGTTTCCCGGGAAAAATTAAACCAAATTTCGGGGACACGGGGCCCTTTAAAAACTAGACCACTGTCGGGCCCCACATGCAAAGGGGGCGCCCCCATGGGGGCAAAGACCCGGGAAAGGAGAGGAGCGGCCCTTCCAAAAACCCGGGGCGCAGGCCCCGGGAAAAAGACCGGCCGTGGGGAAAAAAGGGGAACCCGGGCCCGGGGTTCCCGCGATGCCCCGCAAAAGGGGGCCCAGCCCTCAGCAGGGAGGGGAAAAAGGCCAAAAGGGGGAAACGGGGCCCGCGGCCCCCCAAGACAGGGCCCTTTTAGCCAAGGGGGCCCAAGGGGCCCCCCTTAAAAAACCCCCCTGCAAATCCGGGTGAGGGCCCCATAACTCAGTTTACGCCAAAAAAAAAAAAAAAGTAATGGGCCCTTGCGCCATTTCCCGCCAAATAGGGGGGCCCAAAAAAACCCATGGGTAGGGCCCTTTGGGGCCCAGTAGAAATCTTGGGAATAACCCCCCCCCGATATATGGGCGTTTATTACCCTCCCGGCTGCCCGCCTTTCAAAAAACAACCCAAAGGAAAATTTTTTCGATGGGGGGAAAGGGGAAAAAGTAAGGGTTTTTTTTTATCCTTTTTTAACAGGGTGCCCCCGTATAAGCAACATACCCTTTCGAGTAAACTATTTAGTGGGTGTTATATATGTATCTAAAACCCAAACCCATTCAAGGGGACCAATTTTTTAAAAACCCCAAACCCTTTTATTGGGGGAACCCATAAAAAACCGACCACCCCTTGGGGGAAAAATATAATACCTATCTTGCTACTTACTGGAGGGCACAGGTACCTACCCATCCACTGGGAGAGCCCTTTAAAAGCTCCTTCGCCACCTACTGGGGGGGCCCATAAAAGCCCACCTACATACTGGGGGGGACCCCATATTTTCCCCCGCTATTACTAAAAGGGACCCTATGTTAAAAAACCCCCCCCTTTGAGGGGGCTATATACTACCCCCGTGAAGAATTTTCCCAAAAAACAAACCCCACCCATTAAAAGAGGGGGAAAATAAAAACCAGGCACCTAATTTTTTTTAAAACCTTTTTTACTTTTCTACCCCACTGAGGGGGCCTATATACCTACCCAATTTCCCCCCCAAAAGGGGGGCCCATAAAATTTTCCCCTGAGGGGGGGTCCCTAATGGGGTGGAAATGGGGTTAAAATCTTTATACTCTCTGAGGGGTCCTATTTTTCCCCCAATGGGTGAGGTTTTCCTATAAATCTTTCCTACTCCCGGGAGGCATAAAATTTACCTACCTACGAAGGGGCCCGTATAGGGTACCACCCTTTTGGGGGCCCCAATGTATCAGGGGGGCTTTTTTTTACCTACGGGGGGAGCTTTTCAAACCCCAAATACTGAAAAGGGGGTTAACCTCCTTTTAAGGAAAAATTTTTTACCTTAAACTAACCAATTTTTTAGGGGTCTAAAAACCCAACCCCAAAAGGGAAAGTTTTACTTTTCTGGGCCCAATATTATCATCCCCCTTCTTTTATGGAGTTTTGGGCCCCACCTTTCTGGTGGCCAATTTGGGCCCAAAAAATCAGTTTGGGGGAAAAAATTTACTTGGGGTTGGGCAAACCAAAGGGGGCATTAATTTTTTATAAAAGGCGCAAAGGAAATGGGGAGTTTGTACAGGGGGTAGGGAAAAAATAAGGAATGGGCTGGAAAAGTGAGGGGCTGAAAAAAGTTTTTGGGGGGTAAAATTTTGCAGGGACAAGTCGGCCCGGGGAAGTCATATAAACATCTGCACAGGATTTTAGAGGAAAAAAAAAAGTGGGAAAATTCATCGAAAGGCCCCTTTTCCTTTTGGGGTTCCGGAAAAATTTCTGCAAATGTAATCACAACCTGCAAAAACTCTGTCTAAACCCCTGAAAGGGCTAAATAATTTTTAGTAAAAATTGTCTTTAATGGTTTAAAAATTTTTTAAAACAATTTAAATACAATGTTTTTTTTTTCAGGGTCATTGGGGTTTGTGGGTTTATGGTTTGGGGGGTAAATAATTTTGGGCCCCTTTTATAATTTTTTATTGGTTTTCAATTTGGCTTGGCCATTTAAAAGTAAGGTTGGGAACTATCCCCCCAATTGGTAGGGATTTTTTTGTGGTCCTTTTTTGGTCCCTTTAAAATTTTTGTTTTTATTGGTAAACTGGGGCCTTTTTTTATAATGTTTTGGGCAATAACATTATGGTGGGGATTTTGCCCCTATTAGTAGGGACAATGTGATGGTATTTTCTGGCCTTTTGTATATGCACTGACTAGAGAAAAACAGAAAACCCTCAACCCAAAATTTTTTCAAATTTTAAACCCCAGCCCAAAAAAAATAAAAAACCCCAAAAAACAAAGGCACAATTTTTCATCGTATTTACTTTTTTCCCCCAACCACAAAATTTTTTTTTTTTTTGGAGGGAGGGAGGGGGGCACCAAGGGAAAAAAAAAGCTTTTTTTGTTTTGCTGTTTAAAACCCCCCTTTGGGTTTTAACTAATTTTTTTCCTGCCGACCTGGCCAAAATTTTTAAAAGACTTTTCCCTTTTATTGGGCCAATTTCCCCTTTAAAATAAAAAAAATAAATTTCCCTTTATCGGCAGGCTACACCGAGACATCCCGCCCCACCAACGGAAAAAACCCCCGTTATGAAAAAAAGGGGTTTGGGCCACTGGGCCCCTGTAAAAGAGTTATGGAGGCCCAAAAATTTAAGCTTTGTTAAACCCCGCCCAAAAAGCCTTTAAATATTTAATTTTGCAAAATTTTGGTGTAACCCTGCTGCCCTTTTCAACAGCAAAGAAAAAAGAGCAAAAAAGTACAGTAATTAGCCTTTTTGCTATTTTTTTTCTCTTTTTTCCCAAACCCTGCAAAAAAACCCCCCTTTAAATTTTTGCAAAACATAGCAAAAAAAAATCCAAATTTTTAAAATAAACTTTTTTGACCCGTTTTTTTTTTTAAAATTTTTTTTTAAAAAAAACCCTTTTTGGATTTTTTAAAAATTTGAAACCCGCAAAACCCTGGCTTAAAATTTTGTTTTTTAATTTTTTGGGCCTTTAAAAATAACTGGGACAAAACCCCCAAAACCCCAATGCTGAAAACCCGATTTTTTTAAATCATGACCCTGAACATTTTTAAAGACTGATTTTTGGGTTTTGAAAATTTAAATTTTCATTAAATTTTTCTAAAGAAAAAAAACTGAAAAAAGGGTTTCCCGCGCGGGTAAAATATGGAAAAAAAAACTTCCTCTTCCCAAAATTAGGTTTCCCCCAAAATATATAAAAAAATTCTCCAGGGAACACAACCCACAAAACTTAGTGATGTTAAAAGTACCCACTTTTTTGTCCCAAGGGCAGTTTAGGTTCATACATATGCATGCACACAGATTACACTCAAAAGAAGGGCCTTTTCCCCCCTAAAAGAAAAACTTTAAGGTTAGTAAGGTTTTTTCCTTTTTTTTTTTTTTATGAATTTAAAAATAATTATTGGGGGAAAAAGTATTTTAAATTTACTGATGTTATGTGTTTGTTTTTGTGTGGTTGTTCCAAAACCCCCTTATTTTAAAATTTGGGTTTTTGAAGAAGTTTTTTGGGGGTTTTCCCCCCTCTCAAAACAAACATCCAAAAAACCCCCCCCTTTAAACAAACTTCCCTTTAGAAAAGGGTTTTAAAAACCCCTGTTTTTTTTCAGCATGTTTTTTTTTGGAAAAAGGTTTTTTGGGGGGAAAGGTTTTTTAACACTGTTTTCACCCATACAAATTAATAGCCAGGTCAAAAACCGCGCCGAGAAACGCTTCAAAAGCACATAAAAAACGCGCATAAAAACACATAAAACATGCTTCAAGAATTGACATGAGACTTCTTTTTCAGCGTCCAAAACAGCTTCCAAAGAAGCGCATAAAAACCTTGTCGTGTGTGAACTACAACGCTGTTTTACATAGAAATCAATTAAATGAACTGGGGGCTTTTTGGACGCTGTTTTGGGCACGGAAACGCTCCAAAAACCGCGTCCAAAACAGCGTCCAAATAAGCCGTGTGAACATACCCTTATACTTTTATTTAAACTGTTATGTGTCATCTCTTACTGCTGCATACATTATGGAAGTGCTGGCTGGCTTGCTAATTAAGCGCATGATCACTAGTCAGAAGGCTGTCGCTGCAATAGTGTTGTCGTCCCCCCCACCAAAGCTGTCTCGCACTACTCTGTATAGTGTGATGTTTCATTCAGATATGGCAGAGATGGCTGTCTGACTATGGTATATGCAGTACTCAGCAGGTCAGCAACCTCTTCTACGGTGTATGCAGTAGTAAGGGATGACGCTACGAACAAAACATCATCCCTTACTGTCATACACATAGTAGTATAAATAAAATGTATAAGGCTATGTTCACACGGCTTATTTTTGGACACATTTCGCCACGCATTTGAACCATACTGTGCTCTAATACGAGTGGAATGAACCCCAATCATTACGGTAATCCACAGTTCTCATAGAGAACTATGGATTACATCTCCTCTCCCTGCTCGCACAATACGATCATATTGTACGCACGGGGAGATAAGTGACATGTAATTATTCACGGCGTTTACGCACCGCGAGTAATGACAGTCTATGGGGCCGGCGGGCTGCCGCCCCCCCTCCACGCCGCGGGAGTACGCCCTGGCGTAATTGCGGGGCGTACTGTACGCCCTGCAGTTAGCCGTGTGAACATAGCCTAAAACACACAACGACAAACATATAACCCCAATAAATAAATATATTTCAGCCCATTCTGAGCCTATTCAACAACAGAAAAAAGAACTGGACAAGCCCTTTAATGGTTAGATGCTTTCTATTATAAAGCCTACTGGAATACTATATGGAATTACCTAAACACCTACTTGGAACTACCATAGAAATGAGAAGCCTCTGAGGAGATTGGTTTGTAGCTCGCAATGAACTGACCTGCAGCGCTAAAAAGCGATCATGTTAAAAACCCTTTAAATTAAAAACTGTAAACACATTGCTTTAATTTAATACTGTGCATAGGCATTAGTGTGAACAGCAGGAAAACATAAGATCAATAACATATCATATACAGCATCTCTATAGAAACAGATTAGTGCAGAGTATATAAATGATGATAAAGAACAGTGAATGGCCCCCAGCTGTTCATTTTCAATACATGATATTTAATATATTCAGCAAGTAAGTAAGTTATTTCTATGTTAGTTGAAATAACTGCAGTATTTGTGCATTTTTTCATACAGTATGACGCACAATGAGCTCTTAGAACACAGATATTATATATACCGTACTCTGCAAAGAAAAAAAATTATTCTGTGGTGATAAAATATCTTGCTAAGGTTCATACATTATACAATTAGAGCTATTTTCACATAAACTATTTAAAAAAAAAAAAAAAAACTTTTGCAGCTTTTGAGCCAAACTCAGAGATGGATATAATAAGAATTGCTTTATTGTCTTATTTTCAGTGTATAATGCACCTGATGTATGAAAGTGTTTTTTGTGCGTTCATAAATAGTGCGTAAAGTTCGACACACCTCACCTATGTGTTAGGCGAAAACGGAACTTAGGCATATAAGTAATGCGCCTAACATGTATTAAGGCTATAGACAGGCTGGAAATAAGAGAAAAATCATTAGAATAGCATGTCAGTGAATAGAAACTATTGTAGTGACCCTGCTTGGAGGACCACAGGCCCCAGCAATACCTGTGCTGGCTCTTGCTGTATGTAGAATAAAGGGTAAGAGCAGCAAAAATAAATTTCCAGTCTTAATGTAGTAAAAATTTTAAATATAAAAATCAGTGGATTATTTAATATAAAATAAGTTTAAGATTCTATGAATTTTAAATACATTTTATAGGAGATACTTCTATATTTTGGGATATTATATATTTTTATAATAATTTTATTACATTTTTCATTAAATTTAAATAATTACAATTTTTATAGTTTGATACTTATAATAAATTACTTGTTATTATTGTACTGGTGTAACCTGACAAAAATTGGACATTTTTGCCCCTTATAGCAAATCTATCTCCACTTCGACTCCTCAGGCTCCGGCAGACCACATTGAGATCTGCCTGCCGGAGCGGTAGTGCGCCTAGTGTTGCCGAACCACATTCATAGATGTGTCTAATATTACAAATGTGGTGCGACACGCCTCCATAACGCCCCCAGAACACCCCTTCATGTTAGGCGCATTAGACATTGTAGCTGGCTCAGTTAGGTGCATTGTACGCCAGAAAAAGGGTGAAAAACCCTTTCATACATGTCGCCCATAGTGCAAGAGGCATGTGCAGTCATGTCTAATGGTTGTAGGGTGGGCCCCTAGAAACAACTCCATCCGTGGGCCCTTGGAATCTTCTTTTCTCCAGTATTGCACCTGCTGCTGCTCCCAACCCTGAATTAGGGTAACAGTAACTGAAACAGCAATTACAGAATATCTCAGAATCCGTATGGATTGTGTGGATCTGAATGAATCTGTACAGAATGGGTCCATATCAATCTGTTGGAGACGTTATTACAAATATACACAATTTAGATCTGTACCTAAGCAGAACACATGAGTGTATTGACTTCGTCATCATTGAAACCAATAACTTGAACAAAACTCCCACTATGAAATCCATGTGCCCTATTAGGCACTTTGTTGAGCTGGAACAACCTTTTTAGCACTTTTATATTGCATTCTTATTTTCTATAGCTGTTGCTGCTCTCCTGTGGTTATACATTAATATTACATTTACAACTTAATTGTATTCCTTTTTTAATTTTAGTCAGTCTCAAGGCTACTTTGATTTAAGAGTCATGTCATAAGTTTTGATACCAGCTGGAAAAGATTAATATAATGCTTGAAGAGCAGATGACTCTGGTACAATCATATCTGAGCAATTGATATACTTTTTTCTATTACTCTGTAAGTAGGCAAAACTAATGCAGAACAGAATGTCTTCAAAGATTACAGTCTTGTAGAACAATATAACCCCCCCCCCCCCCCCCCAATCTGGCAGTTTAATAAGAAAAACTATTTTATCTGTACATGTAATCTAAGGGATATTTTCTGGGTGTGCTTTATTATGTTTACTATTGTGTTTATCTGTTTTGTTCTCAGTAATCTAATGTGAGACATACAGGAAAAGTATATAATTAATATGTCTTATGGTTTGCCTGCAGCTATTTATGAGACTCTATCCTACATCCATAATTTAAAAGGGGTTATCCAGTAGTTCAAAGATTTTATAGAACACTATAAACAGCATTTATATGGACAAGTAAAAATATTCCACTACTTTCATGTATTTCTTTTCTTTTGCCTCTTTATTCATCTGTCATAATATCCACTTTTTGCAGTGAAACTTCCTGCTTGTGGGAGGGTGAGTAGTTCTCCAGCATCTCTTTCCTACAAGTCCCAGACTGCATTGAAATCTAGGACTTCCCTCTACAGTTATCACTTCTATGGTCTATGTGCCAAAATTAGTGTGTAATCCTCTAGCTTTGTACTTGCTGTCATGATTATGATGATAGCTAGGACTCATGAGTCACTGTGTAAACTGTACAGAGCTGCAGTCATTATTTTCATGACAGCAGTACACAACCCCCAGCTCTGAACTGCTTTCCTCTACTCCTATTAGTGGGTCCTGTCTGCAGGACACAAAGATAAACAAACAGCTCCCCCTCTCCTGTAATTACTGTACTGTAATTACTTTTATTCACTTGCAAACTACAGGCTGGAAAGAGTGAATGCAGCCAGATCAGAGGAGTGTTCCTGAGCTGAGCCTGGCTTCAAAGCACACCCACTGAGTAATGACAAAATGTTCATTGAAGCCATGTGATCAATGGACATCAGATGGTTTGCAGAGGATGGGGGGGGGAGACAATGCTCTTTGCCTGCTTCTGCACAGCAGGACAGGTAAATACTTTTTAAGAATTATTAATTACAAAGTTTAATATAAAACAGTTGTGAGCTCTATAACAAATTAAAAGATAGTCCCGGAGAATCCCTTTAAAATGTTGGCGCTATATAAATAAAGATTACTATTATTAAGTATAGGTTATTATAAATGTTAGCCTTTAACTCGTTATTGGGCTCCTTAAAGAGGTTGTCTGGCTCTTTTTTTAATATATTTATTTGTTAGGCTCTCTATGGGCTGAATGGTGTTTATATACTTTATTGATGTATATTTTTGTACAGTAAGTGATATATATATATATATATATATATATATATATATATATATATATATATATATATATATATATATATATAGATATATATATATATAATATATACCATGTGCATGACAATCAGGGATGATACATACAATGTAGAAGAACTGGACATCATGCTGACTAGCGCACATGCGTGCTAGTCATGAGGCCATCACTGTTATAGTGCAGCCCTCCACCGCACTCCCCGAA
This sequence comes from Phyllomedusa bahiana, assembly GCA_025379985.1. Classification (NCBI taxonomy): domain Eukaryota; kingdom Metazoa; phylum Chordata; class Amphibia; order Anura; family Hylidae; genus Phyllomedusa; species Phyllomedusa bahiana. Next base: position 10,698 of record JAODAL010036524.1, read on the forward strand.
AGGTGTGTCACACAACTCTGTGACATTTCGTTCAGGGAGGGCTGTGGGCAGCTACACTATAGGAGTGATGACCTCATGACTAGCATGTGGACATTAGTCAGCAGGCTGACCAACACATCTATACTGTAGCCACTTGCAGCCCTCCCTCATACTATACAGAGTACTGTGACAGCGTTTGGGGAGTGCGGGGGGAGGCTATACTATAACAGTGATGGCTTTATGACTAGCACGCATGTGCACTAGTCAGCTGGTTGTCCAGCTCTTTTATAGTGTATGCAGAAGTAAGAGATGCCATTCCGAACGGAAAAACATCACTTACGGCCATATACATAATAGTAAAACTATACGTAACGCTCATTGAACAAAAAATAATCAATAAAGTATGTAAACACATTTCAAACCATAGTGAGCCTAATTAATAATAATAATGAATAAAAAACTGACAACCCCTTTAAGGGTATATTTGTTTTATAAATGTATGAGAATGCTTTATTCATCTGAAAAAGTTTGCAGAAATCAATGTATAGATTCTGTAGATTCTGCTTTTGAATTCTTTGTTAAAATCCCTGTGGAATCTGATGGCCACTCACTTGAATGACCAATCTGCCTTGCAGTTCACACAGTGGACCACAACAAGGATTTTACACACCATTTCAAATCCGTGGTGGGAAGAAAAAAAATTAGCATGCTCATTCTTTTGAGCGAATACTCATCAAATTCTGCTCCAGAAGGAGTGATGTGGGTTAGACCCATTGCAATGGCATTAACCCAGGTCAGAATCAAAGGCAGATACCAACTCAGTTAAGTTAAAATCCTTGGCAAAAATCTGAGATATTGCCAAATCAGATTTCTGCTGAAGGTTACACATCAGATTTTTCTGGAAAAGTCCAATGTTTGAACCTAGCCTCACATTGCCTGTCTAAAATTCACAGGTTCTAACTTTTAAACATCATAGTAAATGTACCCCTATGTGTTTTGGTTGCAGAAATGCCCCTATTATACAATGTATTAGTGTTTGGAAAATCGATAAACACAACCTATTAGGGATAACTTGAGCTGGGAAAACACTGATCTATATCGCAGTGCCTGGTGTTTTTTAAAGTAGTTTATTAGTATTCAGTGCTTCCATATTAACACCCAAACCAGTATTTGTAGGTAGCAAACTTATAACTACAACTCCCAACATGCCCTGACAACAAGCAGTGGTTGTTTTACAACAGCCATAAACCCATAGGTTGGACCATAGAGTGTAATCAGCAGAAGACTGTTTGCAAAAGTAAGTTCTATTACTCCAGTGGAAATAAATTTAGTTGTTCATTCAGTATTTCTCAAGATACAAGAAAAAAAGTACCTATCATGCTGCTTCACAGAGCTACAGCCAGCTTCAAACTCACACTATCTGGTGAGGTTGTGGGTGTTTCTATAACAGTGATTGACATATAAGCTCCTAGCTGATCCTGTTACAGTGATATGGGTGCAAGAGATTTATAATATGTAGTGCACAATGCTACAGAGCTTTGAGGGTCATTAACTTAGGTAGACAAGCACCTGTACTAGCGTCAAGGCACACCAGGGATTGACTCACTGTGGTTGGACAGCAGCTTGGAGAAATGAGAGAGGAGAGAGAGTAGGGAGTAGTGGAAAGAGGTGGGTCTAACCAAGAGAAACATGTATACACTAGCTGTAGATAAAATCTTCTTTATCGCCTAAACAAAGCAAAATCAGAACAGCAATGTGTTTGGTTATAGTTTTCATTTACCTTTCCCTACATATTATCATTGTGGTAAGAAAACCCCTTGAAATAGGAAGTTGCATATGCATGCATAACATTAATGGACTCATTTGCAAATGTGGATTATGAAGATGACACTCAATCAAGTTGCTATTTAGCATAAACATGAATTTATGGAAATTGGAAAACTGTTGAAAGTTTTAAAAATCATGAAAGGAAATACAATTATAAGCTGTTATGCTCCTTCTTAAGAATACATTGTCCTTCTGCTGCTTACTTCAAAGGGTTCCACGAATGTCAATATATAATGGACTTAAGATAACTTCAATTTATTCTACGAACGTCTCAGCACTCAAAGAAACCCGACTGACAAGTACATTGAAGTTTTTTTTGTAAAACTGATGTGGTGTGGAGCTTGTCATAGAACAGTGTGTAAATATAAAAGCAGCTGAGGAGAAAGTATGAAGCGTTATCTTAAAACTATAAGTGGTTTAGAAAAGCAGCAAAGATGCCAAACAGATCATAGGGTGACACAAAAGATGTGTTGTTATTCAACTGACAGCTCTCCTGACATGTCTGTTTCAGCAAATACCTCCCCCATGACATTACTATTCTGAAACCTCTTTTTTCTGCACTGTGCCAACAACTAAATAGAATGGGGGAATCACGGATCTATTATTCCTTATATAAATGTACAAATACATGGACTTTGTGGACAATACCATTCCCAGTGTGTAGAGTCCTACCCTCTTGGCAAGCTAAGTGTTTTATCTTTTGCCTTCCTACATTTCATGAGTCGTAACTTATTATTTTTTCTATGACGCAGTTCAATGAGGCTTTGTTTTATACAAGAGTACTTGTATTTTTGGGGGAGTAGTTTGAGTAGTTTTACACATTAACTAGAGCATAATTTTTAATTATTTTTTTGCAGAGTGAACATAAAAGCGTTTTTTCTACATTTGTTTTTTTAATTACTTTTTACAACATTTACATTTCACACTAAATTACCCGTTAGATTAATTTTACAGGCTATAATTGAAACCTAAAATGTGCAGTTTTTTGGAGTTTTTTTGTGTAATGTAGGCATAATAATATTTTATATTTATTTATTTATTTATTTTTTTTACTGTTTTTTTAATCTCATTAAGGGATAACAATTATTTTACAATTAGTATTAGCATACTCCTGTATACTCCTATATGCTAATACATTACAATCTGTATCATACTGACACAGGCTGCAGTCAGGGTAGAACACAGTGTGCCCTGACCCCAGGCTTACTATGCAGACAGCCCTGGGACTGCTCTAGGTTCCCATGGCTGATAGTAAAGACATTTTTTTTACGGTATCAAAACATAACAGAAACCCTATATTTTTGGTATTGCTGGATATGTATCAACCTGTAAAATACAGATAACACATAATTTTTACCAAAGTATAAACTCCGTAAAAAAAAACTCATGCAAACATGGCGCAAGTACTTTTTTTCACACTTTGCCCCACAGAATTTTATTGCCATTTCCCAGTATATTCTATAGTAATATGAATAACACCATTAGAAAATACATCTTGTCCCACAAAATAAAAGCCCTCATATGTTTATGTAGGTGGGAAAATAAAAAAGTTATGGCTTTCAGAAGGCGGGGAGGAAAAAAATTTAGAGCCATATTATTATGACCGTCCCTCAGGAAGGGGTTAACTTGATGGTGATATCAAAACTTTTCATGCTATCTGTTGTTGGGTCACAACAAAAGCCATTGGAGAGCAATGAAAAAGTTGAGATAACTTCCTGTACCATGATATATTGGTGTGTTACTTCAAGTATATTTTTCACAACATCTGTTTTATGGCCCAAATTTTTCAAAATTACTGCAAAAAAGTCGGGAAAAAATAATTATAATGTCCTTATAACAACTATAATGTCAAATTGATGTGTTACTAATGAGATCTTGCAGCTTTGGACAGGGGCCCAAAATGTTGCCTGATCCCCCCCAGCAGATTTTGATACTTCAGCCCCCCCGGGTGGGAGTTGATTCTCTGGGCCCTCCAGTGGAGTTGATTCTTAGAGCCCAATTGATTCTCTGGGCCCACAAATGGATTTTTTTTTTTGGATCTACATTGGACCCTTTTTCCCTTTTGGGGCCCACCAATAAATTTTTGATTTTTGGGGGCCCAAACCGATAAATTTTTGGTTTTTGGGGGTCCCCCAAAATAAAATTTAAATTTTTTGGGCCCCAAACCATTAGTTTTTAATCGATTATTATCGAAAAAAGTTTTTTATTTTAAAAATTTTTTTAAAAAATCACGCGATAATTTGGGTTTAAAAATTTCGGCGCATAATCTATTAATATCGCGCCTGTTTCGGGGCTAATTTGTCTTTTGGGGGCGGGCCCGGGCAAATCAGCTTAGAGAAAAAAGGGGGCCGGGGGTAGCCGGGTGTGCGAGGGTCATGAATGGGGGGATGTGAAAATTTGGGGTTTGTGAATGTGGAAAATCCCATGGGACCTGGGGGGGGGTTTTTAACTTAAAACCAAGGGGCCCTTTCCGGGTTCGGGGCAGGCCAGTTTTTGGGGTAAAGTGTCCATAATAGCAAGGACTTGGTACTAGGTCTCTCCCCCAATACAGGCCGGGGGCAAACCCAGTTCTTTTTGTTCACACAGACAACTATGTTTTTAAAGCTGTGAACATTAAAACCCTGGTTAATTAGAGAATTTCATTTTATTTTGGGTTAGGCTGAGTGCTTTAAAGAACATCTAGCGCAAAAAACACCCGCGGGGGTGAGAGGGGGGTGGGAGGGTGGGGGCGAACACAGGCAGACAGGCTGCCAGGCTTTTGAAAGGGAAAGATTGTATTTTTGTGCGGGCCCAGACTCGGGTTTTTGGGACCCTGTATTGAAATGGCTTTTTTTATTAAAAAATTTTTTTGGCCATTTTTTTGCTGAAATAAAACTTGATTTTTTTCACCCCCTGTACTTATTTTAGGATAAAAGATTTTTTTCTAGAAACCCGCGGGTGTATTTGATGGGTGAAAAACTCACCTTTTTTTAAATTTTAAACAAAAACGTTTTAAATTTTGGGTTTTATTTCATTTTGGCGCAGCTCAGTTTTTTTTAAAAAGACCCACTTTTTTTGTAAAATTTAGGTTTTAAGAACTTTTCAAAGTCACCGCAGGGTATTCATGGTTTGCAAAAACCACTTTTTAAATTATCCTAAAACAATTTAATTATTTTTTTTTTCCCCCCTTTTGGCCCCAAGCTCGGGTTTTTTTCAAAGCCCCCCTTTTTAAAATACGTACAATGGGAATACAGAATTTTTCAAAGTCCCCCAAAGGTGTATTTCTAAAAGGAAAAAACCCAAACTTTTTTAAAATATCCTTACAACAATCAAAATTGGGTTTTTTTTTTCACTTTGGCGCACTCATTTTTGGGTTCAAAAAAAATACTTTGTACATACAATATGATACGAACATTTTAGTAAACCGCAGGTGTATTTTTCAAAAAGGTCCAAAAAACACTTTTTTTATTATCCTTTACAAAATTTTAAATTATTTTTTTTTTTTCCTTTTGGCGCAGCTCAGTTTTGTTCAAAGACCCACTTTGTATTTTACAATGGGATACAGAACTTTTCTAGTCACCGCAGGTTATTTCAATGCAAAAAACCCATGTTTTATTATCCTTATAAAATTTTAAATTTAAATTTTTTTTTTTCACTTTGGGGGCACTCAGTTTTGTTAAAAAGACCCATTTTTGTACTACAATAGGTTTTTAAAAATTTTTCTGTCAACCGGGTGGTTTTTCCAAAGGGTGCAAAAACCACTTTTTTAATTATCCGTACACAATTTAATTAGGTTTTTTTCACTTTGGCGCAGCCAGTTTTTTTTAAAAAAGACCCATTTTGTACGAAAAAACAATGGGATACAAAAACTTTTCTAGTCACCGAAAAGGGGGAAATTTCATAGGGCAAAAACCCAAACCAAATTTTATCAGTACACAATTTAATTATGTTTTTTTCTCATTTTGGCGCAGCCCAGTTTTGTTGAAAGACCCATCTTGAAAATTTTATAAAACCATCCCGAAAATTGCTAGTAATTGCAGGTATTTCATAGGTGCAAAACCCCCCTTTTTTATTATCCATTTTATTTTTTCAAAAAATTTTGTTTTTTTTTTACTTTGGGGCGCCCATTTTGGTTCTTTAGAGCCACCAAAAATTTGAATACAAAAAATTTTGTAGTTACTGTTGGTGTATTTCATTGTGAAAAAACCCAACCGTTTGTTACCCGTTAATTTTTTAATAGCTGTTTTGCCACGTGGGTGGCGCTAGTTTTTTTAAAAATAGCCAGTGGAACAAAAATTCTGGTAAAATAGCCACGGGTACAAAAAAACTTTTTTAGAAAACCTTTCCCCGGTTTGTCATTCCCAAAAAAAACGCAATTTCTCATTTTAACTTTTTTAATTTTGGGAATATTTTTTTATTGCACCTTTTGAATCTCATTTGGCGCAGATAGCGCACTTGGGTAAAAAAAGTTTGTTGAAAAACTACAATTGCTAGTCCACTGGGCGGGTTTGAAAAATCCCGGGGACTAAAGGGAAAAAACACTGTTGATTTTTGCCCTTATGGTTTTTTTCCCCCAGACCGCATTTCACAGGTTTTCCCGCTAAAAACTTTTTCGGGGTTTTCAAAAACCTAGTGGGCTGTAGAAAATTAAGGGATTTAAGAATAGCTGTGATTTGCCGGTTTTTTAACCCCCTTAAAACGCCCTTTGGGCCTTATCCTTTACGTCCAGGGGGTTTTGGGGTTCACCCCACCGGCCCTAAGGAAATACCCCAAAAAGGATCGCGCAACTCAAAAGCAGGGGTTCGCGCAAATCGGCGGGGTGCCCAGTTTGTAATTACAGCGACACCCCCCGCAGCGTCGGCCCCGCCCCCCGGATCGCCCCGGGGTTTGGGGGGGGGGGGGGGTTTAAACCCCCCCCTTAAATTTATATCCGACGATGGGGTCGCAATAATTAAGAAGACCCCAGGGGGAGATCGCTCCCCTGCGTCTCGTGGGGCGGCAGCAACGCACCGATCGGGGGGATCCGGGGAAAGCCCCCTCCCTTCCCTACAGACCCCCACGGAAGGCAAAAATTTCCCTTTCCCGGGGTTTGTCTATGCCCTTTCCCGACCCCCGGGGCCGGGGGCCCGGGGGGCATGCCCCGGAAATCGTGACTGACATTACCTTGGGAACCAGTCAAAGCAAAAAGCTATGAACTGATTCCTATTGAATGGGGAATTCTAAAGATCTCTCTTTAAAATTTCCCCAAGGGGAAAAAGGGTAAAAAAATAAACGTGAAAAAAAAAAAAAAAGTGAAAAACATGTAAAAACACAAACACAAAAAATAAAAAAAAAATACGTACACCCCCCTTTTTCCCCCCCTTTACAAACCCCCAATCCCCCCAAAAATGATCAAAAAAAAAATAAAATACCCCAAAATTTTTTTTGCCCCCGTGTGTAACGACCTGCCCTATAAAAACTGTCATGGGAAAATTTAAACCCTACGGTGAACCTTTTAAAAAAAAAAAACCCAAAAAAAAAAAAAACAAAAAATTAAGATTAAATTTTTCATCCCCCCCCAGCACATAAAATGGAATAAAAAACGATCAAAAACTCCTAAAACGCCCAAAAATTGGGACCAATTAAAAAAGTTTAGTTTTTTCCCCCCAAAAAAAAGTCCCCCATACCCGCTCTGTATACGGAAAAAAAAATGTATAGCCCCCTCAAAGATAGATGCATAAAAATTGTTTTAACACACTAAAAAAAACTTTTCTTTTTTTTTTTAAGTGCTTTCCCCGCTTAAAAAAAAAAATATAAATAGGGGACGCCATAATCGTAGCGACCCCAAAAAGTAAAGCAAAAATTTTCACGGATACTGCAAGGGTTTAGCCCCCGTTAAAAATAAAAAAAAAAAAAACACTCTAGGATTCAGAAATTTTTTTCACCCCGGCCTCCAAAAAATGGATTTTAAAACGAACCCAAAAAACCTTTTTCCCCCCAAAAATGATAAATAATAAAAACGCCCAAATCATCTTCCCAAAAAAAAAGTCCCCCCACAAAACTCCAAGCAAAAGAAAAAAAATTTTTAAAAATTTGGCTCTCGGACTAAAGGGGGATGCAAAAACGTAATTTTTTGGGTTTAATTTAAAAATGTTTTTAAAATTTTAAAAAAACCCGTTAAAAAATAAAAAAAAAAATACAAATTGGGGATTTGGTTTTAAACTATTGAACCCCGCTGATAAAGCTAAACCCTGTCATATAACCCCTAAAAGTGACCGCAAAAAAAAATAAAAAAAAAAAACACTACCAAGATTGCTGTATTTTGGGTTCAAAACATCTCACAAAAACCTTAATAAAAGTGAACATTTGCATCATAAAGCACCGCATAAAAGGTAAACCCAAAAAAAACTTCAACAACCCTCCCGCAAAAAAAAAAGCCCCCAAAAACAGCTTGCACACAGCCAAAATTAAAAAAAATTAAGGGTGGGCAGAATAGGGGCAACATAAAAATGCCCAAATTTTTTTTTAGACGTATTTCTACTGTGTAAAAGTAATAAAACAGGGAAAAAAATATATAAAATCTATAACAATTTTTAATTGTACCGGGCCCCCCTAGTAAAGTTATCACATCATTTAAAAACTGCACCCGGGGAATGCTGTAAAAAAAATTTGAAAATAAAAAACAATGACCGAACTGCGGTTTTTCCCCCCAATTTTTATTGGGCCCCAAGCTAAAAAAAAAAATATGGAACAAACCGTGCTCCCAAAAAAAGCAAATACACCCCTAGAAGAGAAATTCCCCCATGGGGGTTTTTTAATCCAAAAAGGCGCTTTCCTTTTAAGGTTTTGCCTGTTTTTCTACTTTTGGGGGCTTTGCAAATGCCGGAAAAATGGCCCCCCACCAAAATCTGCGTTTTCCCAAAAACCAAATAGCCTCCCTTTTCCCCCCTTTTTAAAAGCCCTGCTTTCGCCCAAACAGCAGTTTACCCCCCACAAAGTAGGGGAAATTTCCGAACTTGGAAGAAATTGCTTAAAAAAAGTTTTTTTTTTTTTCCCCAGGAATTTCCCTTTTAAATATGAAACATTTTAAGCTAAAAATTTCAAATTAAATTTAAAAAAATGTTTTTTAAAATTTTTTTCAACCTTATGCTAAAAAAAAATTTTTTAACACGGTTTGGGGGCCAAAATACTCAATGCACCCCCTGGATAAAAATTTTTCCCTTTAAGGGGGGTAGTTTCCAAAATGCGGTCTATTTAGGGTGTTTTATTAAGTTTTTGCCACCCCCCCCTTAGGGTTTTTTTCCCCCCCAAACCCCAAAGAAATGGGGCGCCTAAATAAAATCGTATTGAAAATGGGAAACCCCAGAGTATAGTATGCTCCTCCTATTTTTGGGGCTTATGGGTGAGCCAAAAAATGCAAAAGGGCCACTATTGGGGTATCTCTAAAAACGGAAGACCTGGGGGAATTGATATTAATTGCATTTACCTAGTTCCACTTTAAAATTTATTTTCCCTTAATAATGGAAAAAATTAAAAACTGCCCAAAAAAAAAAAAAAATGAAATTTTGAAATTTCACCTTTCCCCTTTGCTTTAAATTTTTTGTGAAATATCCCAAAGGGTTTTAAAATTTTTCCCAAATAGTGTTTGTAAATACGTTTTTAAAAAGGGCTAGTTTCTCCCGATGGGGCCCCTAAAGGGGGGATTCCCAACATGCAGGCCCCCCAAAGCCTTTCCCGAACTGAGTGGTTTCCCCAAAAAAATGGGAAATTGCAAATTTTCTTGAAAATGTGAGAAAAATTTCTACTAAATTTCTAAGCCCCCTAATTCTAAAAAAAAAAAAAAGCATTTTAAAAAAAGAGCCAACCCCTTTGTGGAAAAATATGGGGGGAAAGCAGTTTAAACTATTTTGTGGGAATAATTACTTTCCCTTTTTTTTCAAGAAATTTTGCAACTTTCAAAATCGCAAATTTTTTTTCCCCCTTTTCATGAAATTTGATATTTTTTTACAAACAAACAAGGGTTGTAAAAGGGTAAAAATTTCTTATAAATTAAAGCACCCAAAAAGTCCCCGAAAAACAATCTCTGAACACAAGGCTAGGGAAAAGGGTCAAAAAGTTATTCCCCCCACATAAATGACATAAACCAGAAAAAAAAAAATAGGGCGGGTCAGGAAATCAAAACAAACTGGGGTCCCCCAAAGGGGGTTAAAAAAAGGGACGGGAAAAAAACTTCCATACTTTTTTTAAATTTGAACTTCGAACAAGGGCGAAATGCAGGGGGAAGTGAAAAAGAGGGGGGTAGGACATGGGAGGTAGAGGTACGAGAGAAGGTGCTCCTTCCTAGTTGCCTGGCGACAACACTCATGCCAGCGATCGTCAGTTGCAGGACCCGTCAGGCCTGTCATCAAATGGACAGGGCCCTGTGAATCTAAGGTAACCGACATCGTCGCCAATTCTCTTCCTTCCCCAAAGTTGGGTGTGTTATGCGCCAACCTGCATCACAGCAGTCTTACCTATCCTCGTCCTCGCAGTCACGGCCAAAAATTTCTCGTCATCACTCATCATCAGCATCCCTTCCAATAATGAAGCAGCCACAAAATGTCAACTCAGTGTACGCCACCACTGTGGATAAATCCATGTGTCTGCGGACCCTGTGATGCGACAAAATCTGCGGTTGGGAGTCAGAAGTTGCCAATTGTTTAAAAGAACAAGAGGATGATTTAGTACTGCTCTGACGCCCAGTTACTGATACCATCAGACACAGGTTAAGGAAGCGCGGTCATCGTCAAAAAATCCCGGGCGGTCAAGTTGTTAGCGACAACGCGCAATGCATGATGACCCCACCCCCCCACCCTGATGTCTTCGTACGTCCTCAGTCTTCACAGCAATACAGAAGAACTCAGGACATCGACTAGAGTCACCTCGTGTGTAGTATGAGATAAGAAAGAAGATGACTACATTGCGGATCCATGGTGTTCTTTTCAGCAGAATTTGCCTTGCGAGCGCTCATCACTGGACTCACAGGAGCAAGACGATGGGGTATTGTCAGTACGGTCCCGTCTCAAAAAGGGTGAATGGGCGGTCCGCAGAATTCCGCTGGATATATTCCGCCAGCAACGTTCATCGCAAACCCCGCTCCGTCGCTTATCAGCCGTCAAAAAGGTCCCAGGACCTCTCAGAGCCTGGCCTCATCCTTTGACACCATTCCTCTGATTCACCACGAGCGATGTCATACGCCGCCTTTGCCGTAAACGTCATAAGTTAGAAGGCAATAACCTTAAGTGGTTAACCACCCCACCAACATATCCTAACTCACATGCAGCGAATGCATGAGTTGAAATGGAGTGCGGAACACACGTTGGCCCAACAAATGGCCAGACCGACGCCGGGCCTCCAACCATTGATCAAACCACTCTGTCCGTCCGCCTCTCCGCCTCACTCCGCCACCCACAATCGTTCCTCACTGCCCGATGTCCTCTCAAGTACGCATGATCAGGGATCACCTCCGCATTCGAGCCTCCCACCGTCGCCCCGATGTACCAACCACACCACCAGAAGACCCATGTCCCTACCGCCTGATCTCCCTTCCTGCCAGTCTTTGAATGACCTGCACTCACGGGTACGCCGCACAGCGGCCAAGCTCTAGCAAGCCAGCCTTCATGTCCTTCCAGGTTTGGGAGCCAAGAGAAACACTTAAACACCAAACCCATCCCAAAGCCAACATAGCCTGGAACTGTTGGCATTGCACAAGGCTTTTGGTGCTTTTTTTGAAATTGTTTGGCCTTTCCGTCTGGTGGGACCATCGCGAGATGGTTTCACACGCCACGTCATGGCCCTCGCCTGCCCCCCATACCAGATGCCCTAGTCATGCATTTCTCTTTGCCCAGAAAAGCCTCCCCTGCCCTGCCCAGCCACGTTTCTCTAAATTTCTCAAGCCCGCGTTGTCTGCATCTGTGTCCGGAAAAAGTCCAATCTCACCACCGACACATGGACTATTAAGCACGGCCAAGGCCGCGCTATATCTCTGAGACAGACTCACTGTGTGACTAGGGGGTGGATGCGTCTCTGAGTGGTTACGGTGGCTCTCAGGACTCGTCGCACTGAACTCAAACAACGAGACTTTCCAACAACCGCAGGGATGGTGCAAGGTCTCTTTCCCCCAAGGTCCTCTAGGTTGGCATATCATGTGCCCAGAGACACCATGGCCGGAGGGAAATAATCTGCCTTGGAGACCGTCCACACACAGAGTCAGGAGCTGCTGACGAGCTCTAAGCCAACGAGACCGAGCGCTGGCTGGGTGAAACAAGAACCGTTGTGCCAGGCAAGTGTGATGCGCGATAACCGGTGCAGAAATCTTCTGGCCGCGCCTTAAGTATCGGTAGGCTGGAGCACATCCCTTGCCTGGCACATGGTCATAGACCTTGTTCGTCCAGAAATTTCTAAATAGCTTAACCGGGGTTCTGGACTGCTGCGAAGCAAGGCTCGAGGTCTGATTCGCACTTACCGCCTTTCATCACCCAGTCTTCGTCCCGCCTGGGCTGCGTTCTGCAGCGTCAGCTCGTCCTCCCCCTTCAACCCATCCATTTGGTTGATCAGTGGCAACAACACGCAGTAATTACCACCCTCCACATGCTCCAGCGATCTGTGCAGGCAGCGCACATCCATTACCCAGTATCGAGAGTGGACACATGGCCTGACAACAGCACGGTATGCGGACACCTCCGGGTGATGTACCACCGAGAGTGGAGGCAGTGAAAGAGCTCATGCAACCACCTTTGCCAGTTTTGCACAAGAATGCCACAAAATGTAGTGACTGACAATGCCCCTTGATCAGCATGATCATTGTCGGTGATCTTAGTTCTGGATACGAATCGTTGGACACACTGAAACAAACAGTCCCTGCCAGCGACGGAGTGTAGGAGACGGGGGGTGGGGGGGGTGGACACAGATCGTGGACAACGGAGCCTTTCTCTCTGTCAAATCCACAAGCCCGACAGTTTCCACAATTTCATCGGTTCTTCATTAGAGGCAGTGGTTCGGGGTCCAGAGCTCAGTGCAAGGTGGAGCATCAGCTCTCAGGGTAGGCAGTCATCACATGCAATTCAGGGCTGTGTTGAAGCTTGTATCCGAGGCAGCGGAGGAGGAGGATCAAGGATAGAGGTCACAGTTCCTAACACCGATTTTTACCAACGTCCCTGCCTGGAAAGAGGTTGGCGCGAATTATGAGTGCGGAGGCGAGGAAGATGATGTAAGATCAGTTTTGCTAGTGCCCCCTCGACCCAGAGTACTTGGGAAATCAAGGCTCCATCTCTCTCACATAATGAGTTGCTTGGATGCTCCATTTCCTCCAACATGATTCCTCTGCATTAAGGCCATCAAAATTGAACAAACTGTTACTGGGTAGTCCACTCCTCACTGGATCCCCGGTACAGAAACAAAACTCAGCACTTTCCTTACCACCCACCCATAAATAGAGAGTTAAAATGCATGTGGTGCGAGGAGAGAGAGACGAGATGTATGAACAACACCACCTTGGCCGGATTGATCCACTGAGACATCTGTTGCGTCTGCTTCACGTCTCCCCAATGTCCGAGTGGAACAACGATCAGCGACGTGACAGCAGTAGAGTGCCAAGTAGGACGATAGCGGCGGCATCCGTCATGTGCCCGTTACTTCTGTCCTCCACAATTCTTTTGACCACATTCAAACTTTTGTTTACCCCATCCCCACTCCTTCAATGCAGTTCCCACATGCCACCACACCTAGATCACAAAATATACATTTGTGCACGACTATCTGCTTCTCAACACACTGAGATGTTTTTGCATATGTTAGTTCCTGAGCCCAATAGACACTTGGTTATCCAAAATTTGACTAAAGGGCCCGACTGGCTACGTCAACGCCCAATATAGTGAGTTTTCCCCTTACCCAGCATCCCATCGTCATAACTTGAGTCAAACCTTCATGCACAGGCTTGATGAGTCATACCAGACAAACGCATCGGCTTTTCCACAGATAATGTTGTATATCAGTTTGACTTTCACTAAGATGAAACTCAGGCATGTATTTCTCTGATGAGTTTTGGCCCCAATTGCCTATGTACACCGATAATTTTGCCGCGGTCTACCAATTCACATTCCCTTCTTTCCAACAGAAATGGTCTCTCCTTGAAAAACTTTTTTTTAAACAAATGATCACTTTCTTACTGCAAGTTTTAATTTTATCTTTCCTCTTTTAATTCCTCTTTTGCTTTGTGAGGAGCGACTGTAAAAGACATCAATAGTATCATGACAACACCGTATATTCCTATTTACTCACTTTACACATCTAAGAGTTTTCTCGCCATTTGTCAATGGTTTTTGCGAGAGGTCATGTTGCTGTGAGAATACATCTATAATTATGGTTCCTTTGGTTACAGAAATGTGCTTCTAAGTGCATTTCTCCCTCACAAGTTATTATATATTGGCTGAGAATTACTCAATAATTTATAATTTTTTGGGGTCATGTTAGCTTTGAGATACAGCCATAAACATTGTCCTTGTGGAACAGAACAATGTGGCTCTCTAAGTGGCATTTCTCCCTATCATCAATTTTTAACAGTGGACTGAGAATTCATTTTTATATTTTTTGGTCATGCTGCTTTGAAATGAGCAGCAATACTACAAGGTCCTATCTATAAAAAAATGTTGTTTGTAACAGACATTTGTTCTTCACAAGTAAGACACTAGTGCTCAAGGTCAATGCTTTGTAATTCATTTGGAGGGTGCATTTTGCTTGAAATGCACGCAATACTAACAGTCCCTATTTCTAAAAAATGTTGTTTCTAATAGACCATTTGTTTCTTCAACAATTGTCAACAGTGGCTCATGGGTCATGTTTTTGAATTTTTGAGGGGACATTTTACTGTGGACATGCAGCTATACTACTGTCCTATTCTCTAAAAACATAGTTGTTTCAACAGACCATTTGTTCTATCACAATTGTTCTCAAGAGAGCTCAATAGGGTGATGGTGCTGTCAGAAACAAGGAATAAGGTAGAACACTGTAATGGACACATATGCAAAAATAGACTTGTTTTTTGCAGATTCTTAACAAATGCTATCCAATCCCTGTCTTTGAGAGACAACCACATTCTAATACAATTAAAAAAGAGAAACAAAGACATGATGAGGGATTCCATCTCTATTTTAAACAAATGTGTTTTCTAGATTAAACTACTAAAAAAACTTGATTTACAAAATAAGCTGTTAAAAAATATTCCCCTGAATTGTACAAGGGAGGTACAGGAAAACTTGACCAGATGTAGTTATTCAGAGGATATAGCATGGAGTATGGAAGGCACGACAGAGAACAAAGTACAGAGACAATTTCCTCCAGCTCACGTTGAGTAAAATGAGAAAAAGAATGTACAGCAAAAGGGCACCTGGGTGTAACAGGAGCGTTAACCACCAGTATTTTCCAAGTGAATCTCAATACTGTCCGCACTCATACGGAGGGCAAGCTCTAACCCATGTCTTCTACCTGTGACAACTGAGAAAGGCTGGAGTTCTCACACTGTCCGCTTACCGCACTCGTGCTTACAGCATGACAGGTTTTTGTTGCTGCGCATCTGATGTTAGCATTTTAACCTGCTTGTTAATAAGATGAGACGCCGCCATCCTGGGCTCTTCACCGCACCCACTGTAACTCCGGCCCCTGGGTTCACATGCTGTGGCACAGGACAATATTCTATTCAATCTGTCCAGTTTCAACTAAAATGGGTGGTTGAAAGTCTCCATTCTTCGCTGGCACTTTGTAATCTGGGGGTCAGACAGTTAATGGTCATACTGTGGAGGCCCAGGGACAGGAACATTATAATGTCCAGTTCAACTAAAATTGGTGGTTGAAAGACTCCCTTTATCTGGGCACTTTTTTATAAAGCTGTGGGTCATACAGTTTAATGGTCATTCTGCGGTACAGACAGATTTATAGTTCATGTCCATTCAACTAAAATGGTGGTTATAAGACGCCCTTTTTTTTTCGGCACTTTTTAAATCTGGGGGGTCATGGCCAGGTTTGGGTTGCTCATGCTCGTTTCCCAGGACAGGGATATTCAATGTCCAAGTTCAAGTAACAAGATGGTTCACATGATACTGACTTCTTGGCACTTTTTAATTTGTGGTGATGCAGGTTTAAGGGTCAGGCTGGTGGTACAGAGACCAGGGATCAGTGAAATGTCTTGTGAACATTTTTTCTGTGACTTTTTATAACCTAAGTGTGTTTGCTCTAAGATGTAGCACGTAACCATTTGACCGAGTTGTGGATGTTAAATTTCGTCTTCTCCAGCTTGGTTTTGTGTGTTAAGGAATGAAGGTTGTTGTTGCTCCTCCCAGTATACTTTAATGGTAAGCTCGCTCATAATCGATGCTCACTATCGAAAAACCTTATCGATAGCGTTGCGACTATTCGACTATCGATCGATCTCGATAGCCAACGCAATTCGCGTCAACACTAGTCAATACAGTTGCATGAAGCTGTTTTTTTTGCTCGTTTTTGTACTTTCTCTTTACACCATTTTTGGCTTTAGATATATTGGTGTTTTTTATTTTATTTACTTTAGCTTTAAAAAAAAATCCCACTATTCCTCCATTTTTATTCCTTTAATCACAGGCATAAATGAAGTGTATATATTTAAATTATAGGTCATTACACACATGGAATTATTTTATGTTATATGTATTTTGTTAAATGAAAAATATTTTCTCTTATGTGCTAAAATATTATTTTTTTATATTCACAAAAACATTGTTTTTTTTAAAGGGGTGTTTGCATCTGAGACATAGGATCTTCCTTCAGCTGGGAAGAATTGAGAGGTGCTGCTAATTCTGTTCACTTCTAAGGGAACTCTTGAGTACAGATGAGTACACTTGCCTGGCTGTTTTCGGAACTCCAATAGACGTGTATGGAAAGAGCCACACATGCATGACTACTTTTCTGTTCTCCCTCACTACAGCAGAAAGCAGCAAGATGCAATTTCTTCAGATGGGAACACACCCTTAACATTAAATTATTATTTTTTTTACCAACAATATGCTTGCACAATTCTGCATACCAGATTATTGTGCCTCTGCTATGAAGTATGGCATGTTTGGGGTAAATACACATCACAGCCTTTAGGACATTTGTTGGTTCCTGGGTTATCTCCATAGTGGCATTATCTCAAATGATTAGATTGCCAGGGGCAGCGATAACCATTACAAGGGGGTTCCAACCCTTCAATCTGAAAAACTGTTTGATTCGAAAAAAAGGGTTTAACTCCAGGACTTTTTTGGCCTCCTTTTTAGGCATTACTTCAAAGGGAGAGTTGGTTTTTTTTAAAAAAGCTCATGAGTTTACTGCCAGCAGAGGCAGCAACTTGCAGCCAAAAGTTTGTTTCAAGTCTCAATGAAGAACTGAATCTAAATCTGTATGCGGGGTAGATGTGTGGAGTTTGTCTAGTAAGTTCAGCAGTATCTGTTAGAGTATGTCCACATGATGAGTAAAATTAACTTCTCAGATTCTACCATTAAAAACCATGTCATCCAATGCAGTTTTCAACAAATATTTTGCATACTTACTGTATTGGAATTTAGGGTACTTTTTTTCCTCATGGTTACAGTCAGAAAAGACCCCTTTTTTTTTTTTTAAAAATCTAAAAAACCAAAAAAAAAAAAAAAAACCCCCCCGGAATTTTTTTTTTCCCCCCCAAAAAAAACCTTTTTAAAAAACCCCCCAAAAAATTTTTTATTTTACCTTTTAAAAAAATAACACCAAAAAAAAAAAATTTTTTAAAAAAATAAACCCCCAAAAACATTTATTTCAAAAACCCTTCCTTTTTTAAATTTTTCCCCAAACACAACCCCACCTTTAACCCCAAAAAAAATGTAATTATTTTAAACAAAAAACCAAAAATTTTTTAAAACAAACAAACAAAATTTTAAAAACACCAAAAAAAACACCCACCCCAACCCCAAAAAAAAAAAAAACCCTAACAAAAAACCCCCCACCCCTTTTAAAACACCCCCCAAAAAAAAACCCAAAAAAAAACCAAAATTTTTAAAACAAAAAAAAAAAAAACCAAAAACCCAAAAAAACCCCCAAAAAAACCCCTGGAACCAAAAAAAAACCAAAAACCAACCCCCAAAATTTTTACAAAAAAAAAGCCCACTAAAGATATCTTAGGTTAAAAACAAACAGGGTTCCACTCACAATAGGCTTCGCCATGGGCAACCAAAGGAGTTGAATGCACATGCTCAGCATCATGTCAAGAGATCGTCTTTTCAATCTCTTGCGCCACACTCGCTGAGGTTAAAAGAAGGGGAGGGAGGGTCGCCTGTCTGCCAGACCAGTGCCCCACACTGCACAACTGCAAAGGCTGTCATCCCAAAGTAAACCTAATCTAAAAATATGCTAAACAAAAAATAAGACATAATTTTCTAACCTGTCCTGTGGTCTGATGAAAAAAAAAAAACAATTTTTTATTCAGATGGGCAAGCGTTTTGGGCAAACCCGGGAGAGTACAAAAAACAATGTTCTTGTCTACATCAAGCAAGGTGGTTGAAATGTCATACTTTGGGGGGCATGAGTGCTCTGGCGGGGGAGCTACAGTTCTTTACAAACCGGAATTCCCAACAGTACTTTTTCATAATGAAGAGGGCATGATTCCCTCCCTTCGGAAACAGGGCTCAGGGGGAATATTTAAAAAAAAAGCAAAACCCAAAAAAAAGTATGGAAATAAACTGGATCGGTATAAAAACGCTCTAGGCATAGTTTAAAATTACAAAGTAAAAAACAAAAGACACTTGGGACCCGACCATAAAAGTGTCTAAAATTTATTACAGCACGCTTTAAACAATAACGCGTTTCACAGAGCCCCCCGTCTGCTTTCCTCAGGTTGTAATTTTAAACATAGCCTAAGGCGCTTTTTTACCTGCTCCATTTATTTCCATAAATTTTTTGGGAAAAAACCAATCCGTCCATTTGAAAAACCGAGCTCACCAAAAAGTTCTTTGGGGGAGCACCGGATTTTAGCGGAGGGCGTCGGCCCAAAACCCAGGGGTTGGATATTCACGATGCCCAAATATGAGTTTGCCATTTCTTTTACAACTTAAATAGGTGAAAGCTCTTTTTTATTTATTACCCTGTTTTAAAGTAAAACTTTATTTTCACGAGGATTTTCGCGTCGTGTTTTTTGAATTTTCCTTTTTTAGACATAGATCTACATGATAGCAAACCCAAACACACCTCTAAGACCCCCACTGTCTTGCTAAAGAAAAAATTTGGGTAAAGGGTCAGGACCCCCCCTAGCATGATTCAGACCTAAAAAACCTTATTGAGCACAGGGGCAAACCTCAAAAAGTGTTGAGCGATTATTATCGACAAAGTTTTTAATCGGCAAGGTTTTTACGGGATCAAAAAATTTTTTGATCATGCGATAATTAAGGCTAAAACTGTGCATCATCTATTAAGATCGCGCTTCCGTAATTTTTGGGGGGCCACAAAACAATTACAGAATAGAGCGGGTGATTGGTTGCGACGCATGACTGGGAGTGTATGGTTCGATTGGGTGGAAAAATCCATGACCTCTTTTAAATTTGAACAGCGTTTCCTGTTCAGCCTCAGGTCCTCCCGCTCTCAAGGGGTAGGACTGCGCTCTCCTGTGGCCAAACAGCTCAGCGAAAATTTTTCTATTTCTGCACGAAGAAACCTCTACTATGAGCTGTGGATCCTTCCAATTTAGGTTAGATTAGAGAGTTGGGAAGATTTTATGTAGTTAGGTAAGAGAATTTTAAAAGGGAATCATTTCTTACTAGCTTGTAGTAAGTTCACGGGGGGGGGATGCGTGTGGGGTAAAAGGGGTGGGGTGTCCCCTGGCTGGCGGAACACGATACAAGCTCAATAGAATAACACAGGAAAAAGTTCCACTCACGACTTATTGTAGAGACATTGCACTGCAAATATCTTATAGTTATTAAGGCAGTTTTGCTATTGAAAATATATCCTGGAAGATTGGGCAGAGTCCCTGAACTTATATTATGAAATACACATCATTTCTAGTAACTGACAGGTTTTTTTCTCCAGTGTTTAGGTACAAAGAACAACAAATACAGAAGTACTTAGTAGGAGTACCTATAGCATAAAAAATACACAGAAATACACAATTACTAAACCAAAAAGAGTAAAGCCCAAATTGAAGAATCTGTGTTAATAATACCTTAAACATTATAATATGTACCATTTAAAAGTATGAGAGCTAGGAGTAATGTAAACACAATAACAACACATAAATACATGACAAAAACATATATAGTAGGGACTCCTTATTGTAGGAGAGGAATGCAAGACCCCATAGTATCCCTATGGATCCTAACCTACCGTAGTTCCCTAGCAAATCAATTGCCTATGTCAGGGATTGGTCGCCGGGCCAATAAATTGCGGTCCCGTCCGGATACCCTATGCCCTGAGAAAAACAGTTTAAACACCCCTCTGAACATCACATATAGTCATAGAAGAACCAACATGTTTCGATGTGGAATGCCCCCTTAATTACATCGCCTTCAGGTGACGGTAAGGGGAAAATCTCACAAAAAATAGGGGAGAGAAGGTAAGTGTGAATTTATGTAGTCAACAGTACAGGTATATCGACATATCATCTTGTTAATAGGCCAAGGTCTAGCATGGATGGTGTAAAGGTTTTTAGTCTTTTTAAATCACCTGTACTGTCCGGCCTTTGATATCCTACAGTAGACCTATAAGGGGATAGTTTACTACGGAATATAGTGATTGCTCTGAAGCTGTATGTATGGAATCAAATTGACACATCGCAAAAATGTTTTCATCAACACGCTGCCATGTGTTAGTCCTATATGCCATGGTACAGAGTTATATCCATGGAGGTTGAAATATGGGGTAAAGTTCACGTCCCAAATACTTATACAGGCCCTAATGGTGGAATCGTACGTATATGTGAGCATATACCATGGTCAACATCTCAAACATGTGTCCACCCCCACATATTGTGTCCCACGCCCACGATTTCTAGGGTGCACACCTCAAATGAGTAACACTCAAATGTCCCCAGATTGATCAACGTAACCTAGTATACTCGCATATCAATTAGTCATTGGCCAAACCAGATGGTATTAAAGTGAGGAAATGTTGAGATCCACGACAGTTTATCCATAAACACATTAAACCCCAGCATTGATGCTGGCTGCGAGCTGGGTTTTCGGGGAGGTTCGTGCAATGATCTAAAACCGGCCAAGCCCGGTTCAGTGTGTTAGGTACTCATGCTGCGGTCCAAGTTACTTCGCTTTCGCAGGTAAGGCGACGTCCAATAGGTGCGCTAACCTAGCAGGTGGAGGTCCGTCGGACCCGTAACGCGTTATGAACCGGCTTGTGTTTGCCGAGGCCGCGTGCATTTCTTGAGGCTCCTATAACGGCCCGTGATAGCTTCCGGTAGTCGGTGGCCAGTTGACGTCACCGGTGGAAGTGACTCTACGGACACTCGGTTCCTTCGGTAATATAGGAGACCTGACTGTTAACTGTTGTGAAGCAGCAACTGGAAAAAAAAACATTGAAAAGTTTAAAGGCAGAGAAAACCACATATGGTAGAATCAATCCACCAAAGTAACTACAGTGATAGTTGCTTTCATTAGTCATGTGCATTTTTCTTTTTTTTATCTAGGAATGGGGCCCTAAGACGGCTTCAGGCCCAATTATCCGTCAAGATGACGGTTATAGTGAAGGCACGGGCCTATAGAGATGGAAGGCAGGTGGATATCCCAGAATGCGAGGAAGTAGACATAAGGGAGATAGGAGACATTTATATGTAAGGTGAGAAGAGTTTTTCCCTTTACTGGTATCTCAGTGAATTGTTGGGACATGATGGGAGACTAGAGGCAGAGCAAATTATTTGATTTGGACTGGCCCCTTTTCCCTAGTTGATTAAGTGAAACAGCAGAAAATCCAGTCATCTCCATTAAGGCCGTACGGTACCGGTTGTCTTTAACCTGAAAAGATCCTCATTCGTCTCTCTCTGAGTTAGGAAGGTACCTGTCCCCAATATGCCTCCCCTAGGTGGCGGGGGGGTATGTCCCGTCCAAGATGTAAATTTTAGACAACTTAGGTCACCAGCATGGGAGCCACAAGACATGTCTGGCCAGGGATGTTTCGGCTGGATGATGTCCTGTATGCAATTCAGGTGATCCCGCAATACGTCCTCCGGAACTCGCCCGGATTGATTTGCCAATTGTATCCTAGGCCCGGACATTGACAAGTGGCTTTGGTAAAAAGTGAACCACCATTAACTTACAATTGAAAAATTTTGTGAATTTAAAGTCCCAATTTTAAGAATGTTACTTATGAAAACATTTTCCCAACTTTCGATTTATTGGAGCATGCCACTGCGAGCACAGCATCTATAGATCTCCCACCACGGGTTGGAGTTTAAGACCCACGTTCTTGGGCAGTTTTTTAGTGAAAGTGCTGTGTACCGTAAGTGAGCCAGTATTTTCTTTGCCGTCTCCTTATGTAATGTGTTTTGTAGTTCCCCAACCACTTGTTTAAGATCGTTATCCATTTGAGGATCGAGATCCAATTCTGGGAAATTATTTTGTCTTAGTTCGTCTGCTGCTGCCTCCATCAAATATTACCTTACATAATCTACAATATTTTGTCTGTCACAGCTTGGGTTTTTTCTTGAGTAATTGAGCAAGGACTTCCCGATTGCTTATTACCAAAGCAAGTTAGAGTAAGCCTGTCTTAGGAATCTATCCTGATTATTCCGTCGTCTCAAGGTCATCGGAACCTTTTGTCCTCAACTCCTGTGTCTTTCATTATAAATATCCCTAGGGTCCTAATGACAATTGCGCCTTTACCTCAAGCTACTTCCTTAGGAATGCCGAACGCTTAAAGCGATGTCGTATGGCTGCTATCTCCCATCTGAGTAGGGAATTGTAGATGTAGGTTTTTCCATATATTTGGTACGTATTCTCTTCTAGTTGACCTTCCCTTGTTTTTCTTAATTAATATATCCTAGTAATGTAATACATTGGGATTAATATCGAAGTAAGAGCGCAAGTTTAAATCATTACTCTGGTTCAAATAGTTTACAAAATTGTTTTCAAAACCGCGTCCTTGGTGCCGTGTTCCACATGAACCATGCACATCATCAATAATATCTGAGTCCGATATTAGTCTCCTCGTACCAAACTGAATTGTCCTCCCGCAAATACATATTGATCCTCCCACCAGCCCAGGAGCAAGTTAGGCATAGGGCCGGCGCCCAGGTGACTTCCCATTGCCGTGCCCCTGAGCAGTGGTAAATCTTTTTATTAAAGCAGAAAAAGTTCCTAGTCAGAAAAAATTTGAGGATTGCAAGACAAAAGAGTTGTGGGCTTCATATTGACGCCTCTGCCACTGAGGTATCTCCTTACTGCCTCCAGACCACAGCTGTTTTGGGAATGGATGAATATAAGGCTTTCCCCATCAATGCTTGCGAGTAGGGAAGACTCTGGGACACTAATTGGCCCTCCAATTTGCGTAGGAGGTCCATAGAGTCTCTAGTATATGATGGTAACGCAGTTACGAAGGGGGAGAGTATTTTTTCAATGTATTTACTCGCATTCTGTCCTAGACTCCCTATGCCTGATACTATTGGTCTTCCACGTAGTGGGCCACTTATTTTGTGAACTTTGGGTACACAGTAGAACGTTGCTAATACTGGGTGTTTGGGCAATAAATACTCCAGTTCGTCCTGACTAATGAGTTCCTTTCCCTTTGCTTCTAGAAGTAGTTCCCTTAGTTCCTCCAAATATATCGGGGTAGGGTTTTTTTCCAAGACCTCGTATCCCTCCCTGTCTTCAAGGATAGTTTGACACATTCTGACATACTCCTCTGTATTCATGACTACTACATTACCCCCCTTGTCGGAGGGCTTAATTGTAATAGTTTCATCCTCTGCTAGTGATTTGATACTGAGGTATTCAGCTTTACTGCCATTCCATTTTAGTTTAAGTCCCTCCAGCTTCTCCAATTCACTAGTACAGAGTTCGACAAGTATATCTATACGTGATAGTTCCCCCTGGTGTGGTATGCGAGTATTTTTATTTTTTAAGTCAGTGAATGGGCCCTTCCCTTGTTGGTTAGGTGGAACTACTGATATGCTCTCAAGGAGGCGTACCTCCTGGAGCATCACTACCGGAATCCCAAGTTCCCAGCAGCTTTTCTTGTCCTGTGTACAGAAAAATTTGTACCAGTGGAGGTTCCTCGCATACAGGTTCAAATCTTTCACCCACTGAAATAGATTAATTTTTGCGGTGGGTACAAATGCGAGACCCTTTGCTAATATCTCGATCTCACTATCGCTCAAGTTCCTATGTGACAGGTTGATGACTTGGTTACTTTTGTTCAAGGCATCCTGTTTTTTGGTTCCTTCAGTGGCTGAGGGGGTGGGGAGGGAGGAAGTTGTGTTGACACATTACTGGTCCTGGGGGAAATTGCGATTTCTGAGGGGGTAGCGTGTTACCCCTAAAAAAGGTTGATGCTTTCCCCGACCCTTAGGTCTTCCTGGTTTCCCTCTTCCTCGTGATCTACCTCGTCCGCCTCTTCCGCCCCCCTCTATATCTGACAAGTCCGTGTCCGTTGATGATAGATCTGTTTCAGGATAACGCTTAGTATTTCTATCACTTAGGAACGAATATGCCTTGTTTTCCTTGAAGTCCGTAATGTCCCTAGAGAATTGCCTATTCTTCTTTTCTTTTATATAGAACTGAAATCCCTCAATGGCACTCTGGAGTTGTTTCTCTTTCGTTAGGAAGTCACTCTCTTGTTGGAAGGTTTTAATGACCTCAACTTGGTCCTTCAGTTTAATATTGAGAAACTCCAGATTTTTCTTTTCCTCCTCAAGCAGGAGTTGCATGAACCGCAGAGAACTATCTGTGGCCTCCTTCTCCCATCTATTGAGGAAATCAGGGCTTCTATTTTTAATACCCGGTGTCAAGGAAATCCTCAATCCTCGCGGTACTATACCTTTTTTGATGTATATTTCCAGGCTCTGCACCTCCCACCAGGAGGCTTTCTGCTCTTTATATAATTTGGTAATGTCACGAAATGCAGTTTTGAAAGTAGGTGTATATTTTCTCTGCACTATAGCTTGCTCAGAAAAAACCTTATCTATTTCATTAAGCCATTTATTTGGATCATGATAACCCGAAAAGAGACCTGCCATCACTTATTTGAATAGTAAAGAAAGTACAAAGAACAACAATACCAAAGTACTTAGTAGGAGTACTTAAAAATACACAGAAATATATTATCCAAAAGAGTAAGCCCAAATTGAAGAATCTGTGTTAAAACCTAACTTTTAATATGTACCATTAAAAATGGCTAGGAGTATTAAAACAAAACAACACATAAATACATACAAAACATATTGGGGACTCATTAGGGTAGAGGATGACCCTATAGATATCCCTATGGATCCTAACCTATTCCCTAGCCTATGTCAGGATTGTCGCCCCCGATAAAGGGCGGTCCCGTCCGGTTTCTAGCCCTAGAAAAACTGTTTACCCTTACTCAATATAGTCATAGAAGTACCAACATGTTTCGATGTCCCTTAGTTACATCGCTTCAGGGGACGGTAAGGGAAAATCTCACAAAAATAAGGGGAGAGAAGGTAGTGTGTATTTAGTGTCAACAGTAGGTGTCACATACATCTGTATAGCCCAGGTCTAGCTTGGTGGTGTAAGTTTTTTTAGCTTTAAAATCTGGACGTCCGACAGTGACCTATTAAAGGGAGAGTTTACACGGAATATAGTATTCCTGAAGCTGTATTATGGGATCAAAGTGACAAGCAAAAATGTTTTCATCACAACGCAGCCATTGTTAACCTTTGCCAGGGTACAGAGTTATCTCATGAGGTTGTATTATGGGGTATGGTCACTCCCAAATACTTATACAGCCTAATGGGGATACGTACTTATGGAGCATATACCAGTGGTCACATCTCAAACATGTGTCCACCCCTCACATATTGTTCCCTCCCCGATTTCTAGGCAGCACCTCAATAGTAACACTCAAATGCCCCAATTGTCACGTAGCCTATATACTCGCATATCAATAGTCATGGGCAAACATAAGGTTTAAGTGAGGAAATGGAGTCCACACAGTTATCCATAACCATTATCCCCATTGATGCTGCTCAGCTGGGTTTCGGAGGTCGGCAATATCTAAAACCCCAGAGCCCGTTCTATTAGGTACTCATCTGCGGTCCAAGGTCTCCTGTCGCAGAAGGCGACGTCCAGATAGGCGCTATCCTAGCTGGTGTGTCCGTGCCGTAGCGCGTATGAACCGGCTTGTGTTTGCCGGCCGCGCTCTATAACGCCCATGATAGCTTCCGGTATCCCGTGACGTCACCGGAAGTGACGCAACGGACACTCGTTCACTTTTAAAAGCTAAAAAACTTACACCACCAAGCTAGACCTGGGCTATACAGATGTATGTGACACCTACTGTTGACACTAAATACACACTACCTTCTCTCCCCTTATTTTTGTGAGATTTTCCCTTACCGTCCCCTGAAGCGATGTAATTAAGGGACATTGAAACATGTTGGTACTTCTATGACTATATTGAGTAAGGGTAAACAGTTTTTCTAGGGCTAGGAACCGGACGGGACCGCCCTTTATCGGGGCGACAATCCTGACATAGGCTAGGGAATAGGTTAGGATCCATAGGGATACTATAGGGTCCATCCTCTACCCTAATGAGTCCCCCATATATGTTTTGTATGTATTTATGAGTTGTTTTGTTTTAATACTCCTAGCCATTTTTAATGGTACATATTAAAAGTTAGGTTTTAACACAGATTCTTCAATTTGGGCTTACTTCTATGTGTTAGGTGCAAAACTCCACTTTTATTATAAGTATACATTTCAGATAGGTGTTCATTTTCAATTTTACCCATTCCACCTTTGTTCATATATCCACCTTGCACTTAAATCTGAAAACAGCAATTTTATAGTCGCCACATGTGAATTGAAAGGTGCAAAAAATACCATGTATTATACGAAAACATAACAGATACGTGTTTTTTGACTTTGGCGCACTACAGTTTTGTTCATTGACGCAGCTTGCATGTAAATCTGAAAACAGCAATTTTTATAGTCACCACATGTGAATTGAAAGGTGCAAAAAATACATTTTATTATCCGAATACATTTCAGATACGTGTTTTTTGACTTTGGTGCACTACAGCTTTGTTCATTGACGCAGCTTGCACGTAAATCTTAAAACAGCAATTTTATAGTCACCACAGGTGAATTGAAAGGTGCAAAAAATACAGTGTAATATACGAAAACATAACAGATACGTGTTTTTTGACTTTGGCGCACTACAGCTTTGTTCATTGACGCAGCTTGCACGTAAATCTGAAACAGCAATTTTATAGTCACCACAGGTGAATTGAAAGGTGCAAAAAATACCGTGTATTATACGAAAACATAACAGATACGTGTTTTTTTTGACTTTGGCGCACTACAGCTTTGTTCATTGACGCAGCTTGCACGTAAATCTTAAAACAGCAATTTTATAGTCACCACAGGTGAATTGAAAGGTGCAAAAAATACCGTGTATTATACGAAAACATAACAGATACGTGTTTTTTGACTTTGGCGCACTACAGCTTTGTTCATTAACGCAGCTTGCACGTAAATCTGAAAACAGCAATTTTATAGTCACCACAGGTGAATTGAAAGGTGCAAAAAATACCGTGTATTATACGAAAACATAACCGATACGTGTTTTTGACTTTGGCGCACTACAGCTTTGTTCATTGACGCAGCTTGCACGTAAATCTGAAAACTGCTGTTTTATAGTCACCATAGGGGTTTAAATTTAAAGGTGCAAAAAATTTCCCGTGTATTATATGAAAAAAATAACAGATTTCGGGGGTTTTTTTGACTTTTTTGGGGCACTACCTTTGTTCAATTTGACGCAGGCCGCACGTAAATTTAAAAAAAGGAAAAATTTTTTTAGTCACCACAAAGGGGAAAATTTAAAGGTTTCAAAAAAAAACCCTTTTATTTATACGAAAACATAACCGTACGTGTTTTTTGACTTTTGGGGCAATTTCAGCTTTTTCATTTACCCCGCTTGCAAAGGTAAAAACTGAAAACAGCAATTTTTTTAGTCCCGCCCCAGGTGAAATTTTAAGGGGCAAAAAAATTCCGTTTTTAAATTTTAACGACAAAAATAACAGATTTCGTGTTTTTTGACTTTGGCGCCCCCCCCCCCCCCCCCCCTACAGCTTTGTTTTATTGACGCAGGATTCACGTTTAAAAATTAAAAAAGCAATTTTTTAAACACCACAGGGAAATTTAAAGGTGTAAAAAAAAAGGGCCCGGGGATTATACGAAAACAAAACGATACGGGGGTTTTTTTTTTTCACTTTTTGCCCCGTCCCTATTTTTTGATAAGGGGGCACCTAGCATTTAAATTTGAAAACCAAACAATTTTGTTTTGATTAGAGGGGAATTTTTGGGAAAAGCTGTGATTTGCCGGGCTTTTAAAAAAGAGACTTTTCCCAAAAATTTTTCCATTCCTTCTCAAATTTTTATATTTTGAACATGTTGGAACGAAATGCGGTGGGGAAGCGAGCAAAAAAAGGGGGCTACACATGGAAAAGGGAGAAAGGGACGAGAGAAGGGGCTCCTTCCAGTCTGGCGGGCAACAAAGCATGGGCCCGGGATTTGTCAGTTGAGGCCGTCAGGCTTGTCATCGCTGGGGGCCGGGGCCCCGTGAAACTCAAATAACGGAAAAAGTGTCGCCAAACTGTTCCCCTTCAGTTTGGTTTAAAGAAACCTGCATTCCAGCAGTCTTACCTCCTCGTTCCCCCCGCCCATCCGGGCCCCAAAAAGTCCCTCATCAGCATCCCACATCCGGGGCCAAAATGAAGCAGGCCCCCAAAAGTCAACTTTGTTGTTCCCACCATGTGGATAATCCATTGTCTGAAGACCTCTTTATGACAAAATGCGGGGTTTGGGGGAGAAGGCCTGTTAAAAAATCAAGAGGATTATTTAGTTGCCCTGCGCCCCGTTTAAATATGGCCCCTCAGAGGAGGAGAAGGGAAACCCGGTAAATCGGCAAAAATCCCGGGCAGGGTTTTGGAATTTTCCTTGCAAAAACCCTCTTGGGTTGTAAAACCCGGGAATTCTGGATGCGAAAGTCCCCGGGGGCGACCCCCAAAAAACCTTTTGTTGATGATGATGAAGATGGAAAGATGATTACAATTTTCGGAAACCCCGGGGGTCTTTTTCCGCAGAAATTTTTTTTCGAGCGGTTCTTAAAAATTTGGAACCCAGGTGGGAAAACCGGGGTTTGGGTCAATAAAGGGGGGCCCGGGCCCCAAAAAGGGGAAGAGGGGGGGTGAGAATCCCCCTGATATGATTTCCGCCAGGGCCCCGGGCAAGCGCAAACCCCGCTCCTGCTTTTTCCGTCAAAAAAGGGCCAGGGCCCTCAAGCCTTTGGGCCCCTTTTTGAGGGAAGGGCCTTTATTTTAAACCCCCGATGTCATATGCCGCCTTTGCCCCTAAAAGCAAAATTTTAAAGGGAAGAACCTTAAGTGGTTTTAAACCCCCCACCCAACCTGTCTAGTCCCCATGCTGGGGTTTTCAAGATTGAAAAAGGAGGGCCCCCTTGGCCCCCAAAAAAGGGCCCGACCGACGGGCCCGGGGCCCCCAACCACTGTCCCCAACCCTCGGTTTTCCGCCTCCTCCCCCTTCCCCACCACCAAGGTTCCTCGCTGCCCATGGGGCTCTCAGAGTCATGAAACAGGGGTTTAGCCCCCCGCTTCAGCCTCCACCGCGCCCCAAATTCCACCCCCCCACCGAAGGGCCCATCCTACCCCCCTTTCCTTCCGCAAGTTTGGGCGCCCGCACACCGTAAAAAGCGGCCCCGGGCTTTTGCAGCCGCCCTTTTGTCCCTTTCCGGGTTTGGGGCAGAAGAAAAAACTTTAACCCAAACCCTCCCCCAAAGCCAAAAGCCTGAAATTCGGGGATTGCCAGGGGGGGGTTTTGGCCTTGGAAAGTTGCCTTTTTTTCCCTCTGGTGGGGCACGATGGGGTTTTTCCCCCACATCATGGCCCTTTCCCTTCCCCCAATTCCAAATGCCGGGCGGGAAAATTTTTTTTGCCAGAAAAACCGTCCCGTCTGGGCCCGGGCACGTGTCCCTCCCAAAAAATTTTTAAGCGCCGGGGGGTTTTCTGCTTTTGTGGGGGGGAAAAGTCCCTCGCCCCCGACACATGGACTTTGTAAGGGGACGGCCAAGGCCGGCTTTATCTCGGGGAAAAGCTCACTGGGTGGCTGGGTGGTGCTTGGGGGTGGGCGGTTGCCCCCTCAGGCTCGGGGCAATCCCTTCAAAACCGCGGGATGGTGCAGGGCTCTTTCCCCCAAGGTTCCCCTTGGGTGCAGCACCGTGCCCAGGAAACCAAGCCTTTTTTAAATTAATCTGTGTTGGAGACCGTCCCCCACAGGTCAGGAGCTGTGGACGGGTCTCCGCAAAAAGGGGGGGGGGGAAACCCACCCTGGCTTTTGGGGAAAAAGAACCTTTGGGGCCTGGGAAGGGGGGAGCGATAACGGGCCCAAAAAAGCTGGCCGCCCTTAAGATCGGTGGGGCTGGAAACACTTCCCCTTTCCGCACATTCAAGAAAAACCCCCGGGCATTTAAAATATCTAAAGGGGCTACCCCGGGTCCCGGAAATGGCCTTTCTGAAAAAGGCTCGAAATCTGAGGGTTTGGGACTTCCGCCCCCTTCGCACCCTGCTTCGTCCCCCCTGGCTGCGTTGCAAACGTCAGCTCGGGCCCCCCCCGTCAACCGTCTCATTTTTTGACGTTGCAAACGCTGGAATTCCACCCTCCACTTGGGTCCACGATTGTGGCAGCAGCGCAATTCCATTTTCGCAGTACGGAAAGTGACACATGGCCTGACAAAACAGGGGGTGCGGAAACCCCGGGGGGGGGTTTGGGCCCCCGGAGGTGGGGGCAGGTGAAAGAGCTCTCACCTCCTTCCCCTTTTTTTAAGAAGCC
>JAODAL010036525.1:0-41561 GCA_025379985.1 Phyllomedusa bahiana
ATAAAAACAATGAATTTTTTAAACCCACTTTTCTGACAGGAATCAGAAAAAACCTTACCTGTTTTAGGTCAATTAAAAATTACCAAAATTTTTTTATATTTGCCAAATGCCAAAATAATGAGAGAGAAAATTTTTAAAATGCTTTTTTATCTGCAAAGCAAAATTTTTAAATACACTGGGGTTTAAACAAAGCCTTTTAAAAAAATTGGCGCTTTGTGAAAATTCAGGTTTTGCCTCCGGATATACATGGACCTTTATGAAAGAGATTTGTTTCTTTTTTGATAATATTATAATAAAAATGTAGCACTTACATTTGTAGCTAAAATCTAGTCCCTTTTGGGTTTCCACTTGAACACTTTTAAACTGAGATTACAAAGAGCTGGGAACAGCTTCTGGCTTCTAATTGGAGGTTTGGGTTTTTGGGGTTTGGAAATTTTTAAAAACCCCTTCTTCTCTTATCCCTAGGGGGGACTGTGGATACACATGTGGTAGAGCATACTTAGCTCCCACATATTTAGTATCTATTGAAATAAAACCACCCTTTCATTCTGACCCCCTTTCAGGAAATTATTTTATTTTTTCCAACCTAGCCCCTTTAAAAAGGGGTTTTCCCCTTTCAAAGATCATTTTCTAAATTTATGGGGACAGAAAAAATAAGCCTTTTGGGTTAATTGGGTTTGCATTACCCTAAGTCACTAGTTTTTAAGTAAATTTTAGCTTTTCGGGGAATCTGAAATTCAATTCCTGCTGCTGTATTTAGGGGACATCCCCCCTTTTTCCCTTGATTGGCTAGTTGGGAAAACCCCCCCTTTCCCCCCCCCGGAGGGAAATTTTGCCCGGGGTTTATGCCCTTGCACGTGTTTGGGCTACTGACATTTCACTTGCCGTTGGGATATGCCCCCAAAAAAGGAAAAATTTGCCGCGGACATCCCCCCCTGCATGGGGATTTGGCTGCCTTTTTAACCCCCCTCTGAGCTGTTAAAACCGAAAGTAAAACCAGCTATGTAAGAGGGTTTGCTGGCGTAAAATCATACCCAGCTTGAAGGTGAATGTTTTAAAATTAAATTATGACTTTTTTAATTCAAAAGTTTCCCGTCAAAAATAAAAAAAAGCCCTTATGCCCTGGGGCTCCCCCCATATAACACAGCCTTATGTTTTTGTGTTTCCTCCATATAACACAGACATACAGTCTCCTGCCTAATAACAGAGGGGGAGGGGGGGGAAAAGGGCAGTGGGCATTTCACAGGGTTTTTCATAAATTTCGGGCCAAATGTGTAAAAAGGTTATAACCCCAGCAAGGGAGCTTGTAAAGCCTGGACTTGAAGGCTCTGCAGATGTAAAAAAAGCAGGGGCAGGGGGGGCTGCAGATTTTTTTTTCTCCAGAAAACCTTTCCTCTTCCACTGTTTTCACACACAATGATAAGTCACAGCTTTTCCCTTTTTTTTTAAAGGAGAGAAAAACCCCTGCTGAAAAGGGAGGGACATGCCTCCAGGGGGGGAGAAAAAAGCCGGGCTGAGAGAAGAGACTCCCCCGGGGTTTTTTGAATTAAATTCTCCCAAAAATTACCCTTAAAGAGACAAAAAACCTTTAAACCCCGTTTAAAAACCCCTTTTAAAATGTAAATGTTTTAAATATGCTTTGTAATTGTTTTTTTCCGGGAGGGGACATTGAAATTTGCAGGTATCCTAAACTCATGTTCCCCAATAATGTGGGATTGAATCCCGTGTGGGGCCCAATTTTTGCGATTTTATATTTAGTTCCCATAGTTAACTTTTTAATGTCAGTTTTAGCTTGTGGGGGGGGTTTGGGGGAGTATAGGTTTTAAAAGCTTTTTTGTTTTACTGAAATGTGGCCTTTTCTCTTACAGACTCCCTAATATAACTATATTTAGAAATCTGGTTGTCATATATAATTTAACCTAGGGACAACTAATTAGGGTGAAACAAGTTTTTGGGGGGACCCCTTTTTCGGGGGCATTTTACTCCTTTGGGGGCCCAAAATTGGGTGAGTGGGCATTAGGGGAAAAACTTAGGGAAATTTTTCCCTCGGCCCTTTCCCCTTTTTGATACATTTTGGTCAGGAAAATTTCCCAAACAACTTTGGGTTTCTTTTCTATTATCATGTTTTGTTTCTGTTTTTTAAGTTGTTTCTTATTTTTGCCACTTGATTAAAAGTTAAGTTTCATGTGGCTAGGACCTTTTTTTTTTATCTTTCAGGGATTAATTATATTGTTCTCTGGCCTTGTGGATCCACTTTTGGATTTTCTACCATTTAGTACACCTCCGTACAATTGCAAATGTTGGATTGATACCCCAATGGATCCAAAAGGCATAACATTTTTGTACGTGAGCAATTATATGATCAGTTAATGATTAGCTTTTAACTTGTAGGGAAAGGTAAACAAAGACTTTTACCTAATACATTGCTGTTTTGATTTTGCTTTGATCAGGAGATAAAGAGTACAGGAGTTTCTCTGGTCACCAACCACACCTCCCCCCACTCTTTTTCCCCTTTTGTCTCTTATTTGGGTTTACCAAGCTGCCGTCAGTCGTCCCCTCCATGAAAGAGTCCAAAACACTAAAGTGTTTATTGTAAAAAATGGAGTTTTTTTTTAAACCCTTTTTAAATGAAGAAAGTTTTTACTCTTTAAGGGGAAAAACTTTTTAGCCCGTGCAAATATAAATTTATAAATCTTTTGTATTTTGTCACTGTTTAAAAATAATAGCTACAGATCAGGGGGGTCGCTAAAGGGAGGTTTTTTCCGGGGGACAAGCCCCGGACCAACTCCCGTGCCCCCCGATCTCAGAACGTCCGGTTTTCCCGGGAAATTTTTTAAAAAAATGTAGAGCCGAAAAAGCTGTTTTACTGTGTGTGCGTCCCTGGACGACCAACAGTTTTAGAGCAAACACAGCTATGTGCAGGAGAAAAGGGAGGGGCGAATGCCCGGGGTGAAAAGGGAGCTCAATGGAGGAGAGGGCGCCGGCCCGCTCACACATAAGGGAGTTGGAAGCAAGGGACTGTCCGGTGTGAGAGGGCCCCCCCCTGCTTTTGCCCCTTAATCTCCCCAGGGGCCAGGGAACCCCAAGAAGATAGGGATGATTTAGGAGCCTCAGTTTTCTGAACAATAATTAAGAGGTAAAAGGGTGAGAAAAAAATAATATTCCTTTTTTAATTTTGGGGGTTTTTTACTGAATATATGTGTATGAATGTGTTTTGTATTGTATTTTTGTTTTACATGTGTGTATGTATGGTTTTTTTTAGATTTTTTGTGTGTATGTTTTTATGTGTAAGTGTGTGTGTGTGTGTGTGTGGTTTTGTTTGTTTGTTTTTTTTATTTTTTCCCCTTGTATGTATGAAATGTTATGTAAATGTATATATGTGGGATGTAAAAATTTGAGTTTTTAAACATATTCACAATATCACCTTTATTTTACATCAGTAAAACATAATCCTGCCTGTGCGTCCCTTAGGCTATTTTCACCCGGTGTATTGTGACGTGTAAGGTACGCGCTGCAATACACTGTGTGCTTCAGGAGCGCGCGCTGATCAGCACGTCTTCTCGAAGCACGGCGGAGGGGGGGAGCACCAGCCCGCCAGCCCCATAGACATGCATTGACATGTCACTTACCTCCCTATGCATACAATACGATCGTAGTGTACGCATGGGGGGACGTGTAATCCATAGTTCTCTATGAGAGCTATGGATTACCACAATTACGCCATGTGAACATACCCTTAGACATGTAAACTACAACCTGATGATGAATTATATTTGAATACAATTTTTTATACTTGTCATTTGTCAGGGTTGCGTATGATTTTAGCTGCTGCAGCCAGACTAAGGCTATGTTCACACTGCGTAAACCGCGGGGCGCATTTCGTGGCGTATTTACGCTTCAATACGCCCGACATGCGCGCCGCAATTACTGTAATTCATAGTTCTCACAGAGAGCTATGAATTACATCTCGTCTCTCCCGTGCGTACAATACACATATATTGTACACCGGGGGAGGTCACTTCTTCACGGCTCTGATAGTGGAGGTGAATGGACCGCCCTCCCTGTGCTTGGAAGTACGCACTGAACAGCATGTTCTTCCAAAACACACGGTGTACTGCCCTAAGGGTATGTTCACACAGCGCATGGTGGCACGGACCTGTGCGCCGCTATACACCTGCTGTTGGAAGTACGTGCTCTCCAGTGCGTAATTTCAGCAGCGCTCCGGCCACCTCCCATCCATTTTCACTTTCCCCCCCGAAAGAAGTGGCAGGTTACTTATTTTTACGGGCGGGTTCTGTGTGCCAGGGAAAACAGGTAACCATGGCCCTCACTGCTATGATTTTACTGTATTTGTGGGGCGCACTTTGGGCGCATTACAGCACAGTTATGCCCCACAAATACGCTGTCTATGTTCACACGACATAATGTTGGCCC
This sequence comes from Phyllomedusa bahiana, assembly GCA_025379985.1. Taxonomy (NCBI): domain Eukaryota; kingdom Metazoa; phylum Chordata; class Amphibia; order Anura; family Hylidae; genus Phyllomedusa; species Phyllomedusa bahiana. The sequence continues at coordinate 4,435 of JAODAL010036525.1, forward strand.
GTACTCTGGCGGGTAATTGCGCTTCAATACACCTGAAGTACGGGCCAACATTATGGTAACTCATAGCTGTCACTGAGAGCAACGATTACCTGTTCTTGGGAGAATAAATATTAGTGGGAGCTTCAGAGGGACGCGCTGGCCACAGTTTTTTCTCTGTAAAAACACATGCCGCGTTTCATGGGGCGTAAAAAACGCCGTGTGAACCCCGCCCTTCTGAGCAAAACTTAACACAGGGCCCGGGCCCCGGATGTTTTGGGACCCTAGTAACGTCCCTGGATGTAGCAGAACTAAAAAGAACAGATCATGTGCCGTGGTATCACAGCACAGAGTGTTATCTCTACTTTCTTAATGCTTTTCAATGACCTTTGTTTACAGATTAGAGCAGATACCACAAAAAGCCATGATATCACAGTCAAGCTAGACTCTGCTACATCTGTAGGAACAGCAGAGCTGCTATGTCAAACACTGCTATAGATCAACCCACAGCCTGACCAGGAAGTGTGAGTCTAAAGCTGGCTGTGGCTCTGTTAAACAGCATGGTGAGAGAACCCCTTTAAATGAAGAACCCTCCTCCCCATAGACAGCTATATTCTCTAATATGGCATGTGAACAGGGGTTGTCCTAGAACAACCATTAAGTTCTTAACTGCTTAAAAGTATATGTAAAAAAACATAAGTATGCATCATATGCCACAAATAAGTAGAGATAGTGTTACAATTTTTTTTTTTTTACAGGACATTTGTATCATTCATAGGGCCAGGGCCATTCCAAGGGGCGGCCAGGGCCATTCTTAGGGGTGGTCTGGGGTGCCGAATGCAGTAAATAGGGTAAGGGGGTGTCCGTGCAGGTGTTCCCATGCCCTGCCCACCCCGAGAAACAGCCCTGGGACAGCCCGAAACACATGACATCACATTATATCATGCCTCTAGCCACCCCCAAGCACACCCATATTATCACGCCACTTATGTCTGGACACCAGCAGCTTGCAGTCTACAAGACTATTTGGCAGGGCAGGGAACCTTTGACTCCCTTCTCCACAATGATTTTTAACTGTTTCCACATCCTAAAAACACACAAACCGTTATATAAGCAAAGCCAACAAAGGGATCCAGGGTATGTTTCTTGTATCCTTAGAACAAAAAAATCACCACCAGGGGCCCCCACACTGGTGGGCCCCACGGAACAATGCCTAGTATGCGCATTTGATAAGATGGCCCTGCACACAGACACACATACTAGTGTAGCACGTTGGGTCTTGTGGTTCAATCCTAACTGTCTGGTGATAAAGAGTTAAAGTCCCAGGTATGTACATTCTACACCCACAGACTAATGAGATTCATACATGTATGTAACACATGGAGGAAGAATTTTTATATACATACATGGATACCTGTACACTTGCATCAGTCTCATCTATCTATGTAGGAAAAGGAATCTCCCCTCGCCCAGTGCTGCAGGGGTAATATCCCTGTTCAGAAGTGGCAGAATGAAAACTTTCCTCCGGCTCCAGCTCCGTATCTTCCCGGTTTTCTGTATTTATTCTGTCACTTCTGGAGATGGACGTCACCCATGCAGCAGTGGGCGGGGAAGATTTTTTTATTCCTGCATAGAATGATGACTCTGATGCAAGTGTACAGGTATCTGTGTATGTACATGTACATATAAAAATATCCCCCTCCACCCCGTGTGTGTAACATACATGAACTTATCTGATTAGTCTGTGGGTGAAGAATGTACAATATGATGCTTTGGCTGGAGATGGCCTTCTTTCGATCAGAGTCGGGCTCTCCCACAGCCACTTGAATATGCGCCGTCAGACGCTCTTCCTACAGGTATAACTGGAATAAAGCCAACCTGGGCAGAGATTTTTGTACGTATGAGATTCTTGACTTAAACAAGTTACCGGTTCTGTCTGTCATACAAATTAAACTTAAAAAAAAACAAAGAACCGAACGTGTTAATAACAGTGGGACTGCCTGTATTATTGAATAAAAAACAAACTAAAGTAAAAAGTTGCATAAAAATACTATATCACAAAAAAGGCAAAGATATTAGAAACATAACCAAGAAAGTGTAAATAAGCTTGATTAGGAAGGGCGTGGGGGGGCAGTCAAGAAGTAGTTATTGGTGATGTGGTGGGGAGAAAGATTTTTTTCTTCCTGCCCTGAATGCATTTTAGCCTAGGCCCACTATAAAACTAGATAAACCCACCATCTTCTAACATTAAACTTAACAGCAACAAAACTGAAGGTATAAATTATAGCACCATATATCAAAGATTCCACTTAGTTGTGCAAGGTAGCAGAAAGCCATTAATTACTATTTCCTACGAAAAGGTTCTTTGCTCCTGGGCCCCATCAACCTCTAGGCTCCATTGCAGCAGCCTTAATTTTTGTTACAGCTTAACTTCTTCTGGAAATGTTTAAAATATCTCCTAAAAAGTATATCATTTTCGTTGTGGGAATCTTTCTAACAATAAATTGCTCCAAAAAAATGGTCCCTAGTGTATATTAAAGGAATTCCACAATTTGTGCCATGTTGATAAAAAAAAAACAAAGAACCGATCTTGTTCATAACATGGGGACTGCCTGTATTATTGAATAAAAAACAAACTAAAGTAAAAAGTTGCATAAAAATACTATATCACAAAAAAGGCAAAGATATTAGAAAAATAACCAAGAAAGTGTAAATAAGCTTGATTAGGAAGGGCGTGGGGGGGCAGTCAGGACGTAGTTATTGGTGATGTGGTGGGGAGAAAGATTTTTTTCTTCCTGCCCTGAATGCATTTTAGCCTAGGCCCACTATAAAACTAGATAAACCCACCATCTTCTAACATTAAACTTAACAGCAACAAAACTGAAGGTATAAATTATAGCACCATATATCAAAGATTCCACTTAGTAGTGCAAGGTAGCAGAAAGCCATTAATTACTATTTCCTACGAAAAGGTTCTTTGCTCCTGGGCCCCATCAACCTCTAGGCTCCATTGCAGCAGCCTTAATTTTTGTTACAGCTTAACTTCTTCTGGAAATGTTTAAAATATCTCCTAAAAAGTATATCATTTTCGTTGTGGGAATCTTTCTAACAATAAATTGCTCCAAAAAAATGGTCCCTAGTGTATATTAAAGGAATTCCACAATTTGTGCCATGTTGATATAAATAGACGGCGCTAGGTGGCATTAGAAATGACAAGCTACTACTTCAAACTCGCTCTTACTTCTTTTTCTGCAATAACCAGAACCCTAACACTGCACATTTATCTATTATAAGGTTTTGTGAAATATCTTGTTACAAATTTCTCTTGTTTCCTATGGTTTCATATACTCCTCAATTAGTCTATATACAACAAAAGGAAAGGGCGGCTTGCAGAACCCGACACATTCCACTTTCATTGTTACATTTCTCTTTTTCAGCAGAAGCAAACCATTAAAAGCGCATCTGAGAGTCACAACTTGTGACTCTGCTGATGCAAGTGTTACGGCTCAAAGAGCAACAATTCCCGGATTCAATAAAATGGCATCTTTTTCCTTGCTGTACTCTCAAAAGTAGCATATAATCTGAGTCCGTGAAGGAAACTTATGAAAGCTGCAAATGTCTTGTTTTAGGATTTATTAAGCTGCAATCAGCATGTAGATATGTAGAGGAATGAAACTTCCAGTGGCGGAATGGAGGAACAGCCTGGAATGTAAATCTCCCAAGAAAACATATTAACCCCTGTACATAAAGTATAAGAAGTGCCTCATATATTGTATATCCAGCTGGGAGTGCAGCTGCTTTTCCTTTACCATCTGGGAGTGTCTAATTAGAAACCACCTAGAGTCGATTCTCGGAGAAGCTATAAAAGAACATGTTCAACATCAGATGCCGTGCTAACTCCCCGAAGACTTACAGACACAGCAATATAAAATAGAGATTCGCTGAACAATGGGACTATTATATTACAGCTAATGCTTTTTATGCAACAAAATATTCTTGGAGAGGAAATAAATATCAACTGTGCCTCAAACGGTTTTGAAATTTTAGAAAGATCAATGTTGGTATCCTGAAGTCATATTTTTCAATGTATTTTATAGAAAATAGACATATTGGAAATGAAATATCTCCTCTGCTGCAGCTAACATTTTACTGTAGAGATTCTGATTTGTTTTCACATTTTTGTTTGAATTATAACATTTATTGTGACTACTGAGGCAAGTTACGAAAGTAGACAGCGAGTTGATCAAAGGCTAATTTCAAGCAAGGATAATACGAAGAAAAATCACATCTATGTTATTGTTAGTTTTACTTATTGGACCCGTGGTTGGATGGGACTATAACTAGAACAGGCTCATAAATACATCTGTTGTACACCACTGTGATACTAGACTATGACTGGAATTGGTTCAGAAATACATCTGTAAGTACACCACTGTGATGCTAGCCTATGACTAGAACAGGCTCAGAAATGCATCTGTAGTACACCACTGTGATACCAGAATATGACTAGAACAGGCTCAGAAATACATCTCTATGACACCACTGTGATACTAGACTATGACTAGAACAGAAATGCATCTGTAGTACACCACTGTGATACTAGACTATGACTAGAACAGAAATGCATCTGTAGTACACCACTGTGATACTAGAATATGACTAGAACAGGTTCAGGTTCAGAAATACATCTGTATTAGACCACTGTGATACTAGACTATGACTAGAACAGGTTCTAGAAGAAAAAGCTCCAGAGACTGAGACAAAAAGGCCCTACTACTACAACCACAAGCACCAGTCCAGCTCAGCAGACCTGTGTGGTGAACCTTTCCTCCTATGAGCCAAATAAACACGAAATGTCAGCTCTCTCCAAAGGTCTCTCCTTCTGCCCCTCAACACTCACCGACCATGTCAAACTCTGCAATGACATGGAGGAATTTTTCAGAAAAATGAGACTGAGGGAACACTTCTATGACAAAGACCTTCCATACAGCAGCGACTCTGAGAGAACAGCCCATAAGGAACCCACCAAAAAATCAACCTGGACCCCACAGCCTGGAACTAATGCAGCACTGGATAAATACATTGACTGTTTCAGAAGCAAGATAAAATCTGAGATCTTGGGGAAACAAAAGAAACAGGTCCATAACCTAACCCTGCAGGAACAGAAGGCCATCACCTCACTGAAAGAAAATCAGGACGTAATAATAAAACCAGCTGACAAAGGGGGCGCAATAGTCATGATGAACACCTCTGACTACATCCAGGAAGCAAACAGACAGCTGTCCAACCCCGCCCATTACTCCAAACTTAACAGTGATCCCACAGAGGACTTTATAAAACAGCTAAAGAATATGATCAAGAAGTTTCCAACTCAGGTCCAGGGGCAGGTAGAGGGGCTCATCCCAGCGGATCCCAGGCCGGGCTGCTTCTACATGCTCCCCAAGATCCACAAAGATGGCAACCCTGGGAGGCCTATCATTTCTGGTATTGGGACTCTGACAGAGAATATCTCAGGTTGGGTGGAAAATCTCCTAAAACCCCTGGTCAGAGATACTCCTAGTTACATCCAGGACACCACGGATCTTCTTAACAAACTCAATGCCCTCGGTCCACTTCCTGAGGGCACCATTTTGGCAACCATGGATGTAGAATCGTTGTATACAAACATTCCCCACAAGGATGGAGTTGCAGCATGTCGGACACACCTGGAGAAACTAAACCTCCCAACAAAACCAATAACACAGCTCATACAGTTCATACTCAGCCACAACTATTTTAAATTTGGAGAGGACCTATATCTACAGCGAATGGGAACTTCAATGGGGTCCAGCTGTGGCGCCCAGTATGCAAACCTCTTTATGGCTGAACTGGAAGGAGCGTATCTATCCACATGCACCACCAAACCCATGATGTACCTCTGTTACATCGATGATATCATTGTCATCTGGACTGCGGGCGAGGAGGCCCTAATTCAATTCCATAATGTCTTCAATAACTTCCACCCCACCATCAACCTTAAACTTACCTATTCAGAGAGCAAAATCCACTTTCTGGATACTACAATACACATCAAAGAACACCGGCTACTCACATCAGTGTACCACAAACCCACAGACAGAACGGCCTACCTCAGGAATGACAGCTTCCACCCCAAGCACACAAAGCAATCCATTATCTACAGCCAGGCTATACGGTACAATCGTATTTGCTCCAACAAGACAGACCTGGACAAACACCTCCTGGATCTGAGGACAACATTTCTCCACTTGAGATACAGGCCAAAAGTGACGGACCATCAACTCAGCAAAGCGGCCGCCATGAACAGAGACTGTCTGCTCACATACAAAGAGAAACTGAAGGAAGAACGAGTGCCCCTAGTTGTAACCTACAACCCACAGCTGGAGATCCTACGAAAGTTTGCCTAGGAACTTCTACCTGTGCTACATAGAGACAATAGACTCAAAGACATATTCCCAGTCCCCCCCTCTCTCCTTTCGGCAACCACCAAACCTGCGGCGTATTATTGTCCGGAGTGCCCTGAAGGCCCCAACTGAAAATGGCACCTCACCCTGCCTGCAGAACAGGTGCAAGACCTGCAGGCACATCCACACTGCGGAGAGTGTACCTGTCCCACAGTCACAGCAGGTGCACAGAATTAGGGGGACATTTTCCTGCAGGTCTAGCAATGTGGTGTATCTGATCATGTGTGCGCAATGCCCGACCACAGGCCTTTATGTGGGGGAAACAGGACAGAGACTCAGCCAGCGCATGAACTCACACAGATTCACTATTAATAACAGTAGAACTGATCTTCCAGTGGCACAACACTTCTCCAGAGAGGACCACTGTATTGAAGATCTGAAGATTGTGGTTTTAATGGGACACTTTAAGACGCAGAGGGAGAGAAAGGAATGGGAATTTAAATTAATGCAAAAATTTCAGACTCTGCAAAATGGGTTAAATATCCATGCTAGCTTTATGTCAAACTATATGTGAACTGTGATGGCCACAAATTACACGTTGATGGCTGTGAGATAAGACGGCAGATCTACTGACCCCTCTGTCATGCCTCACAAGTTTCCAGATAGTTAATTGTTTGACCTGTTGTAAATGACTTGTCTGCTTATATTGCATTTTGTTATGTTTAAGAATTCTAAGATCCTTTGAAGGTCCATGTCTTGTGTGTATAAAAAGCCTGTGAATTTTCAATTTCTTGTATATCATCATGTCTGAAGAAGGGAGCTAGTTCTCTCGAAAGCTCACCATCAAATATACTCAGTTAGCCTCTAAAAGGTATCGCCTGATTTCTTCACTCTTCTAGAACAGGTTCAGAAATACATCTGTCGTACACCACTGTGATACTAGACTATGACTAGAACAGGCTCAGAAATTCATCTGTATTACACCACTGTGATACTAGCCTATGACTAGAACAGGCTCAGAAATACATCTGTATTGCACCACTGTGATACTAGAATATGACTAGAACAGGCTCAGAAATACATCTGTATTACACCACTGTGATACTAGAATATGACTACAACAGGCTCAGAAATGCATCTGTATTACACCACTGTGATACTAGCCTATGACTAGAACAGGCTCAGAAATACATCTGTATTGCACCACTGTGATACTAGAATATGACTAGAACAGGCTCAGAAATACATCTGTATTACACCACTGTGATACTAGAATATGACTACAACAGGTTCAGAAATACATCTGTTGTACACCACTGTGATACTAGACTATGACTGGAACTGGTTCAGAAATACATCTGTAAGTACACCACTGTAATACTAGACTATGACTAAAACAGGTTCAGAAATGCATCTGTAGTACACCACTGTGATACTAGACTATGACTAGAACAGGTACAGGTTCAGAAATACATCTGTTGTACACCACTGTGATACTAGAATATGACTAGAACAGGTTCAGAAATACATCTGTCGTACACCACTGTGATACTAGACTATGACTGGAACTGGTTCAGAAATACATCTGTAAGTACACCACTGTGATACTAGACTATGACTAGAACAGGCTCAGAAATGCATCTATAGTACACCACTGTGATACTAGAATATGACTAGAACAGGCTCAGAAATACATCTCTATGACACCACTGTGATACTAGACTATGACTAGAACAGAAATGCATCTGTAGTACACCACTGTGATACTAGACTATGACTAGAACAGAAATGCATCTGTAGTACACCACTGTGATACTAGACTATGACTAGAACAGAAATGCATCTGTAATACACCACTGTGATACTAGAATATGACTACAACAGGCTCAGAAATTCATCTGTATTACACCACTGTGATACTAGAATATGACTACAACAGGCTCAGAAATGCATCTGTATTACACCACTGTGATACTAGAATATGACTAGATCAGGCTCAGAAATACATCTCTATTACACCACTGTGATACTAGACTATGACTAGAACAGGCCTAACAATACATCTCTATGACACCACTGTGATTCTAGACTATGACTAGAACAGGTTCAGGTTCAGAAATACATCTGTATTACACCACTGTGATACTAGACTATGACTGGAACAGGTTCAGAAATACATCTGTATTACACCACTGTGATACTAGCCTATGACTAGAACAGGCTCAGAAATATATCTGTATTACACTACTGTGATACTAGCCTATGACTAGAACAGGCTCGGAAATACATCTGTATTACACCACTGTGATACTAGAATATGACTACAACAGGTTCAGAAATACATCTGTATTACACCATTGTGATACTAGCCTATGACTAGAACAGGCTCAGAAATGCATCTGTATTACACCACTGTGATACTAACCTATGACTAGAATAGGCTCAGGTATGTGTCTGTATTATACCACTGTGATACTAGACTATGACTAAAACAGGTTCAGAAATGCATCTGTATTACACCACTGTGATACTAACCTATAACTAGAATAGGCTCAGGTATGTGTCTGTATTATACCACTGAATATAGATATGACAAAAAAACAGGTCAGAAATGCATCTGTATTACGCCACTGTGATACTAACCTTTGACTAAATAGGCTGGGTATGGTCTGATTTACCACTGTGATACAAACTATGACTAAACGGGTTCAGAAATGCATCTGTACTAAACCACTGTGATCTGACTAAACAAGCTCAGAAAACATCTTTATTACACCAGTGATACTAACCTATGATAAAATAGGTGGGGTATGTGTCTGTATTTTCCCATGTGAAACTAACTATGACTAGAAACAAGCTCAGAAATGATCTGTTTACACCATTTTGGGTACTAACCTAGAAAATAGGCTCAGGTATGGTTTTATTATACCATTGATATAGGTTGACTAAAACAGGTTCAGAAATGCATCTGTACTACACCACTGTGATACTAGACGAGAACAAGCTCAGAAATACATCTGTATTAAAACCACTGTGAAACTAGCCTATGACTAGAACAAGCTCAGAAATACATTTTCACTCTGCACAGCCATAAGAAACAGAATAACACTGCAGACTTCTTTAACAGGAAAAGCAAAATTGGTGTCGACTCTGCCTCCCTGCTAAAGGGGAGATCTTGCTTTCTAACAGGGGGGACAGTGCTCAATCATATTAAATGCCCCCTCTGGTTGTATACAGCTCTTAGAAAATTAAATGATGGAAGTGACATGTGGACTCAAGATTGGGGGGAGGGTCTCAGGAGCCAGATGAACGTGAAGGGGGGGTGATGTCACCCACTGGAGGGAAGAAAAGCCCTGCTTTTAGATTTGAGAGCTGAGAGCTATGAAATCACCCAACTAAAGAAACGATCATCCCCCTTTTAAAAACTTTTTAACATTACAAGACTCTTTTTAGTTAAAAGTAATTTAGGATAAAATTGTTAATAGATGGCGCTGTGGGGTCTTTAGCTCTTTCCTATAAGCCTTTACTTTATAGAACAGGCTCAGAAATGCGTCTTTGTTACATCACTGTGATACTAGCCATTAATTAGAACTGGCTCAGATATGTGTCTGTATTACACCAATGTGATACTATCCTAACAGGAACAGTTTCAGTTGTTTTAGCATCTATTTCTTTTTATCATTTATAGAGTTTCTCGAATGGGACCATGTTCAGACACAGGTTCAACTGGTAAAAAAATTCAGGTTCTGGATATACCAAACCTATTTTTTTCTCAAAAAAATTCCTTTTGCTCAACATGACACCCAAAGTCACTTCTGAAATCAAGCATTGGTTACAATATGCTAAAAATTAAAACCCAAAATTTTTTCTGGCAGGGGTCAACCGGAAGTTAGGCTCAATAGGGGCAAAAACATTTTATCAAACGGTATGGTAAATGGTGGGGCAAAACTATTGGCCCCCTGCAATCTGTAGATAATACTTCTTTTTTTTCCTTTAAAATGATTTCAAACAAAATTCTTTGGTATTTTTTTCTTCATTTATTTTGTCTTCAATGGAAAACCACAAAAAGAATTGTCATAAAGCAAAATTGGATATAATTCCACACCAAACATAAAAAAGGGGGTGGACAAAAGTATTGGCACTGTTTGAAAAATCATGTGATGCTTCTCTAATTTGCGTAATTAACAGCACCTGTAACTTACCTGTGGCGCCTAACAGGTGCTGGCAATAACTAAATCACACTTGCAGCCAGTTGACATGGATTAAAGTTGACTCAACCTCTGTCCTGTGTCCTTGTGTGTACCACATTGAGCATGGAGAAAAGAAAGAAGACCAAAGAACTGTCTGAGGACTTGAGAATCCAAATTGTGAGGAAGCATGAGCAATCTCAAGGCTACAAGTCCATCTCCAAAGACCTGAATGTTCCTATGTCTACCGTGCGCAGTGTCATCAAGAAGTGTAAAGCCCATGGCACTGTGGCTAACCTCACTAGATGTGGACGGAAAAGAAAAATTGACGAGAGATTTCAACGCAAGATTGTGCGGATGGTGGATAAAGAACCTCGACTAACATCCAAACAAGTTCAAGCTGCCCTGCAGTCCGAGGGTACAACAGTGTCAACCTGTACTATACGTCTGCGTCTGAATGAAAAGGGACTGTTCTCTGGTCAGATGAGACAAAAGTAGAGCTTTTTGGGAAAAGGCATCAACATAGAGTTTACAGGAAAAAAAAGAGGCATTCAAAGAAAAGAACACGGTCCCTACAGTCAAACATGGCGGAGGTTCCCTGATGTTTTGGGGTTGCTTTGCTGCCTCTGGCACTGGACTGCTTGACCGTGTGCATGGCATTATGAAGTCTGAAGACTACCAACAAATTTTGCAGCATAATGTAGGACCCAGTGTGAGAAAACTGGGTCTCCCTCAGAGGTCACGGGTCTTCCAGCAGGACAATGACTCAAAACACACTTCAAAAAGCACTAGAAAATGGTTTGAGAGAAAGCACTGGAGACTTCTAAAGGGGCCAGCAATGAGTCCAGACCTGAATCCCATAGAACACCTGTGGAGAGATTTCAAAATGGCAGTTTGGAGAAGGCACCCTTCAAATCTCAGGGACCTGGAGATGTTTGCCAAAGAAGAATGGTCTAAAATTCCATCAGAGCATTGTAAGAAACTCATTGATGGTTAGCGGAAGCGGTTGTTCGCAGTTATTTTGGCTAAAGGTTGTGCTAACAAGTATTAGGCTGATGGTGCCAATACTTTTGTCCGGCCCATTTCTGAAGTTTTGGGTGAAATGATCAATGATTTGATTTTCTTCTCATTTTGTTTTGTGTTTTTTCATTGCAAGCAAAATAATGAATATATTAATACCAAAGAATTTGTGATTGCAATCATTTTCAAGAAGAAACTGAGTATTATCTGACAGAATTGCAGGGGTGCCAATACTTTTGGCCACTCCTGTAAGTCCCTAAAATAATCTAACCCCTTCATGTAAATTTACATGGCAGCAACGTGAAAAGAGTTTAGATCACTTGCTGAGCCTCTGCCATACGCAGAGGGTGCCAACTGTTAAATATAGAAGACACCCGTTGCAGAATCTAAATGAATGAAGATTGTGCCTGCACCCTTCCTCTCGCCAATCGGCACTCACATGAAAGCTCACGGGATGACGAGCAGTTGCTATGGCAGCTGGAAGCCTAGCGAAGGTTTCCATAGCTATCATGTTACTGTTTCCATTACTTCCTGCTATGTTACTGTTCTCATTACTTCTTGCCATGGTATACCTTGCTGCATGATATAAATAATGCAGAACCATCTATAAGTGATCGGGACCTCTAGTGGTAAAGTACTCTTGGGAGATTACATGTAGAAGTTAAAATAATAATAAAAAAAATAAAATAAAACATATTAAAAAGTTTAAAATATCCCCTTTTTGCCAGTTTACTAATACAAAAAATAAAAAATGTTACACAGCATTGATGTCATTGCATCTGTAAAAGTCTGATCTATTAAATTATAATATCATTCATCCTATATGGTGAACACTGTAGAAGAAAAAAAAAATCCCAATGAAAATAGTGTAGTTTTTGGTAATTTTGCATCCCAAAAAAATTAAATAAAATAATGATAAAGATGCCTACATCCCAAAATGGTACAAAAAAAACTACACTTCATTCTGCAAAAGGTAAGCCATCACTCAGGTTCATCAATTGAAAAACAACCCAAATTTTTGGTTGCAGAAAATGACGTTGCATCACATATTTAAAAATTAGAAAACGTACTAAAACATAACAAAAACTGTACAAATCTGGTATGTAATTGTAGTGACCTGCAGAGCACAGGTAGGATATCATTGATACTGAGCAGTGAACGTTATAAATGCCACCCTCAACCCCCTCCTCCCCTGAAAAATTTTTGTTTTCACATTCAAACCCACATAAAAAATATCTACGTTTTTTCAGTACATCATATAGTTCGGTCAATGGCACCATTAAAAAGTACATCTTGTCCCACAGTAAACAAGAATTCCTATGACTATGTACATGGAAAAAAAAAGATATGGCTGGGAGGAAAGAAAAACTGAAATTGCTTAAGAAAAACTGAAATTGCTTTGTGTAAATTAAGGTTGGGACTAAAGTTACAGTTGATGTTTTGTCAAAATCTAAGATTTTAGGTGCAGCTGACTTTCGGTTATTGTTGCAGTCAGTGGCCTAATGAAGGTCTCAATGTGTGCTATGGTAGTGCTTATAATTGTGATTACTATTACAAGTGATTTAGTGATCAAGTCTTCTAGTCCTCTAGGGGAACAAAAGTAAAACAGTGAGACAAAGTTTATAATAATATAAAACAAATAAGAATGTCTCTTTTCATTTATCATAAGATACAATAAAAAATTTTTAAAATATCATATTATTTCTCCTGCATTGTAAGCCAGGTTCTTGGAGTTCTTCAAGAATGTACAATGTAGCAAATAAGTATTTGATACACTGCCGATTTTGTAAGTTTTTCCAGCTACAACGAATGATGAGGTCTATGGTTTTTACTGTAGGTACAATTCAACTGTGAGAGACTGAATCTAAAAAAAATCCAGAAAATCACATTGTATGATTTGTAAATAATTAATTTGCATTTTATCGCATGAAATAGGTATTTGTATAGAAAAACAGAACTTAGGGAGGCATGTCTGAAAACTGTCTTGGTCTAAGACTTTTCTTGTTGCCCACAGCAACCAATCAGAGTTCCCCTTTCATTTCATATAGTGCTCTGAAGAAATGAAGGGGAACCCTGATTGGTTGCTATGGCCAACTAGAAAAGTCTTAGACCAAGACAGTTTTCAGACATGTCCCCCTTAATATCTAGTACAAAAAGCTTTGTTTGCAATTACAGAGGTCAGATCTTTCCTGTAGTTGTTGACCAAGTTTGCACACACTGCAGCAGTTATTTTGGCCCACTCCTTCATACAGATCTTCTCCTAATTTTTTAGGTTTTGGGGCTTTCACTAGGCAACACTGAGTTTAAGCTTCCTCCACAGATTTTAGATTGGGTTCAGGTCTGAAGACTGGCTAGACCAGTCCACAATGCTAGCGGTATTAACAAATCTTATTCCATCGTTATCATAAAAAATTACTTTATTCAAAACTTAATTGAAACCTATTAATGGTTTTTCATTTCACTTCACACAAGTGTGTAATGTCTCTTAGAATGAGTTCACCTGAGGTTCATGCAGTAGCTCCGATTCCCGGCATAGGAGACATCAGCATTTAAGGTTATTGCAGCATTCCTGCTAGACCAAAGTCCATAGTGTTAGAGCTGTCTACAACTCCTCTCAGACGCCGCTACGTCTCCCGAATTTTCGGGACCCGACACGCCCCCTTTGTCAAGCATAGAGGTATCTACCTACTAGATTCCTTATATATTGCTATTGCCATCTATAATACATACATTTAAAACATTAAAACAATATGAACAATATACACATTATTCCTGGTTTAAGTACATTCTCTCTAAGAGATATTCCTACAAATACAATTCATTATTACGAACTACTTCCATACACCAGGTGCGAACTTTAACTACTTCACATAGCGGGATGGCTAATTAGAACAGGGATCAGGCACACAAATTCCACTGACATTCCTCGTTCATACCTCTAGGTGTCAGTGTCTCCATTTTATGTATCCAGTACACCTCTCTTTGTAACATTCATCTGAATTCCACAATATGAACTGCAAGGACCATGCTCCTGCTCTCCAAGGCCCCGTCCCGCGCCACTCTCATATCTCTGCCTCATACAGCTATTGGCTATTCCAGCGGTCCTACATTGCTATTTTCCATTGTCTACAGCATTCCATACACTCTGCTCTCATTCTTACCCTCAGTGCCAGCCCTACTTGTGATCCTGCTGAGAAAGGTTATAGGCACAGCCGAAATGTCTAAAGGTAAGTTCACACGGCTTATTTGGGGGCACATCTTGCCACGTATTTGGAGCGTACTGCGCTCTAATACGAGCAAAAATGCGCCTCAATCATTACAGTAATCCACAGTTCTCATAGAGAACTATGCTTTACACCTCCTCTCCCCAGGCGTACAATACGATCATATTGCACGCGTAGGGAGATAATTGACATGTCAGTAATGCATTTCTATGGGAGTATGCGCCGATCAGCGTGACTCCGGAAGACCCAGTGTAATTGCGGGGCGTACTGTACGCCCCGCAATTAAGTCGTGTGAACATACCCTAAGACTGATCACAACTCTTCCTGGCCGTATATCAATGTAAATTTATGAATGGAGATCACGCTGTATAGCCTATCTATGTAAACCTCACACCATATACCTACATAAAAATTTTTGCTAATTATCATCAACGCTGTCCCCGTGTGCTATGGAATTCTGATATACCGGTTATTAGAGTTTCAATACTCTGCTCCACAAGCACCGTTGACCATTGTGCTGGGCTGTGTATTCTATCACAATGTGAACTGCGGCACATATTCCTTTTGAAAATAATAGGAAGCTGTAGTAGCATTTTTGAGGTTTTTTTTGGTGTATATCAAAATACACATCAAAAAATATTGTGTGAAGCTAGACTAATAGTGTGAATGTCACTATAAGCAGCATTTATATTCATCAATCATGCTCATGATAATTATTTTTACCACATCATAAAATGCTTTATGAATTTGCTTTGTTAACACTTTGTTAACACAGATTTTCATTACAAGTGCCTGAAAATGTGAAAATAATTTCTAAAATGGACAAGTGTAAATTGGCCTCTAGCCAGATCTGAAAGCGACTTTTTGGTATTACTATGTGAAAAAAATTACTATTTAGCCTTTTTCTCTGAGTCAGTAGAATTACAGTGATAGTGTGTATTATGTCTAACTACAAAATATCTTTCATCACTCACGGATGTAGCAAATATTTTTAGTAAGGTAACAATACAGCCAGATATTTTATCTCAGAGGCAATTGAAAAACATTGGAAAAATCTGAAAAAAATGCTGTGCCACACATATTTCAATGTAACTCTCATTGATTTCAATGGAAGAGTTCCAACCACCTCCTTGAAAATGTAAAGGTTTTGGGACTCGTTTATGAGACAGGTGCAGTTCACAGAGGTGGGACCTGAATCTATCACACATTGATGGCATATCCTATCAATTTGCTATTCAATTGATTCATGTCGATGATGTGTATACATTTTTTAGTTCAACCAGGGGACCTGAATGTCCAATTGCTTGATTGCTCTTCAGTACTTATGCTCCTCACAGCTGTATACCTGCTTAGATGCCACAGTCGATAGGTAATAAACTGCTGATAACTGCTGTGTGTTGTGGAGGTTGTGTTCCTGAGCTCACTCCATACACTAACTGCACTATTTAACTGTAAATACTGTGTATGGTATATGGCGGTAAGTAGGCTCGGACTAGTCCACAGGGAAACATATGGTCACTGATGAGGCCCCAGAGCATGGCATGCCATGAGGCTCTTTTATAGGAAGATGGGAAGAGGGACAGATGTGGGAAGCAAGAGCTATATGCAGTAAATATAATCATGTACAGTAGCTGTAGGGTGGGCACCAAGAATCAATGCCACTGGTGGGTCCTAGTCATCTCAGTCAAGTGCCAAGGGGCTAATGGTGTGTATTCAGATTTGGTGTCTAGGGCAGTGTGAGCTGTAAATACAGCTTTTTGTCTACATCAAGAATATGGTAATAAAAGCATGTATTACATCTCACTCAAAAGCAATTAAGGTTGTATTCATATAATGTTTGTTGAGAACAAATCCCACCATACACACTAGAAGTCCGTCGGCCACTTGGAGGTCAAAAGAGTGTTGGGGTACCGCAAAAAAAAAATGAAATGGTGTATAATAGCTGTTTGCCGTCCTGCAGAATCCAGTAAAAAGGTATATGTTGAATGTATGTTATTTTACAATGGGTGACAGGTGCCACTATATGTCATCCATAATAGGCCTGTATTTAGAGAATATGTCTGTAAGCTCCAGGGGTAGAGCTATTCTTAAATAGACAGTCACTTTACTGACACCAGGAGCATGAGAAAGCTGGGTGGCTTCACAGCGAGTACTTGAATGAGCTTTCACCCATCTTCTCAATGGCTCTAGGCCTGTACCTCTATATCTAGTGCTCTTTAGTGGGTAGAAGGGCAAAGAACAAGGCAGCTGCAACAGTGAATGAGGCTAATGCGCCGTACTGCACATAATAACCCCTTCTGAGTACCAGAAAAAAAATGGCTAATATCAGCAATGAGGGGTCACCAGCGCCCTTGATTTGATATTATTGAATCATTACTGTGGATAATCAATGTAACCAATGTCCGAAATGTCCTAATACATCCTGGGCAGAAAGGAAAGGGGTAGGAGTGTGTTGCAATAGTTAACCCCAGACAGCAGACATTTGATAATGATAGCAATTAACTGCTAAAGGCGGGTGAAAAATTGCTATCATTAATGAGATAAGCTACTAAGTTGCTTTAGCATTGACCTATAAACAACCTTGATTTGCATAGCACCGTCATCCTTTTTATTACTGGAAATGTTCTTTAAAGTTTAGCACATACTGGTCTCCCCCACCTCCTGAGAAAAAACCTGCATTTATTATTAATTACCTGGGGGACTGTGGGAGTGAGTCTAGTTGCCTGTGCTGTGTATGGAAGGAGTCATAGCTATGCAGAGCATCTCTTCCAATGCTATGCCCTGTGATGTTGGAGAATACAGGGACCAATTACACAGTGTTGTAAAGAGGGAACAGAGGCCTGGCTAGATTAGGTATTTTACCTTATGGCTATATACTGGAATGTCTTATTATTCTGAGAATCCTTCCAAGGTACTGTATACCTCCAATATTTAAAACTGTCAGTGCATCAATGGGGCTAATAGAGGAGCATTCAGCCTGGGCAGTGTGAGCTCTGTCTACATTAAGAATAAAGTAGTATTAAGAAGTATGTATTACATTGTACTGTAGGCTCTGATCACATCATGCTTGTGATGCACTTTTAGCATGTATGTTGTGGAAACTCCCAATGTACACACTAGGGATCCATTAGTCAGATGGAGGCTTCTTAGCTTTCTGTTGGGGGTTTTATCTCAAGAGTGCTCCCAATATATACCCCCAGCAGCTAAAACTGACAACACATACAATATCTATAAATAGATGGAAAATTCCTCCTTTTCATGAGTGTAATTTTTTTTTTTTTTTTAATAAACAAATTTTCTATCAAATGCTTCTAAAGTGTTTTCCCAAAGAAGAGAAAAATGCTCAGAAATAATTGTGCATTGAGAGTTGTCCAAATCACGAGCAGGTAAAATATAGGGAAAAAGAGATTCAGGTTGTCAATCGTTTTATATTAAAACAATGAAGTAATTTAGAAGTAATCTGTCAAATGAGTGTGGTGATATCAACCTCTTATGTCCCGGAAGGTGACCTCTATGGGCTGCAGTTGGCACCATAGGGGGCCTGATGGTGATCACCTTGCTTCTGACATGGCAGAACAAAAAAGGCCTCGTTCACACGGCTTATTTCAGAACGTATTTACATCAGATTGCCGATCGTAAATACGTTCTGAAATCAGTTGAAAATCAGTTGCAAATAAGTGCCACTAAGTGTGGCACGTATTTGTAACTGATTTCCCGACGGATTCACCATCTCCAATCATTGAAGGTGGTGAATCCGTCCGTAAATAATTGACATGCACATTGTTTTTCCGTCCGGATTGCCGTCGTCAATCCGCGGCGGCAATTCGGCACGGAAATACGTGTCGTGTGAACGTCGAGCCGTATTTTCTATTGAAATCAATAGAAAATAGGCTGTTACTTGTTTCTGACTGATTTGCCGACGGATTGACGATCGTCAATCCGTCGGCAAATCCGCGGCGAAATAAGCCGTGTGAACGAGGCCAAAGATGCACAGACAACAGTCATTAAACGCAGAACTCAAAATGGGGTTGATTTATCAATAGTGTCTAATACTTATACAAGGTAAACTTAGAAAATGTTACATTGTGCCACATTGATTTGGTAGATGATTAGACTGTTTTGTCTAACTTTACACCTTTTATTTAGTTGGCTTACTTTACACCACAAAATGCACCAAAATATTGGTGCATGCCATTCCATGCTAGGCCACACCCTGTTTCTATGAAACAACACGTATTTTATCTATGCCACACCCTTTTTATCTAAAACATATCATAAATGTGGTGTAAAGCATGTATGCCAGTATTTTTTGCATCAATTGTGGCAGAAATGTGGCTCAACTGCCTTAATAAATAGGCCCCAGTGTCTTTACTTATGGCGGGCATTTTAAGCTTTGTGTCAATAACATGTGCTTTCTTTTGATTGGCACCTTCCAAGACATTTTGTTTATTTTCCATCAACAACATGACTTTACAGGTTGTCTGGTATCACACAGACACATAAGAACTGGGACAGTAGGCACAAAATCTGACATTATTTTCTACTGAGGTAATTATTTGTTGTCTTTGCAGCTCAGACTCAGTCTTTTTTAGTCACCTGTTTTTGCATAGACCAACACTGCTGTTGATCATGAATTTGTATGATTCATGGCATACATGACATGAATTTTTTTAGTCATATGGAAATGTATCTGTTTTCTATAAATATGGATTTTTCAATAATATGTAATAACACAGTGACCTCTCTGCTAATTCTCAGAGTAGTAATGGGACTTTATATATTGACCTTGAAGCAAACCTATATTACATACATTCAAGTTGGTTTCATATCTTGCCTTACTACAAGTCATAAAGATCTTTCAAGGTGAAAACAATTAACATTTGCCATATATTTCTATGAAATGTTATTAGATACTATTTTTATCGTTACAGATTCATGAACGATTACTTAACACAACACATGACATTTTTATATGACTTTGCAATACTGTTTACTACATGGACAGAACTAATTATTTTTACTAAGAAATCTAATTACCTGTCCTCTGCCTAAAATGTGTATGATTTTCATACCTAAGAGTACAATGTGTTATATCTATTAACGTATTATAGATACTTTGCAATTGTATAGTTGTCACCAATTTGCTCATAATCACTCTCCTCTTAGCAATATGCCTAAACTGCAGCAATCAGAAAAACAACATTGTACTAGGAAATTGTGAATTTCTCTAGATAGATTTGAAGGTTGTATTTCATTCTTACTCGTGGCATGTTGTTTTATATGATGATAATATACTGAAAATCTGAGCCTTCCCTCATCAAGAAGTAATGGAGTTACATCAACACGTCACTTTTATCTCTCCATCTACTTGACATTTTACATATAGCTCTCATGTTAAATATCAAGATTCTTTGACAAAGAATGTGTATATATAACCGTAAGTGTAAACAGTGTATGGTAAAAAACAGACTCTCATTCCAAACATTAGGCATTGAACATTAAAGAGGTTGTCTCACTATGCTGCTTCAGAGCCAAAGTAGCTTTCATTTATTCAGCCTGTCTCTTCCTGGTCAGGCTGTGTACAGTTCTATGACAATGATTAGCATATCAGTTCTGTATTCAAAATTCTGCTAATTACTTTAAAATGAGAGCAGGAGATGCCTAATCCAGAGATGCCTCAGAGCTAAATTAAACACAAGTAATTACTCTTGTCTGTTTGTTAAATCAAATAACAATCAAGCTCTCAAGCTCCCGACAGTTCTGCCTGCCGACCTGTGTGATGACATCATGCCTGCTATTAGCTAATAAAAACAGTAGGGAAGAGCAGGTTGATAACCTAGAGAAACCTGAGTGTACTCAGAGCTCATAAAATCACTTTTATCTCCCCTACAAAGAAAAATAAACAAAGCAATATATTTGGAAAACATCTTCATTTAGTATTCACTGCATGTTGAAAGCTAATCTTTGTAGTGACACAACCCCTTTAACCTCTTCTCATCAGTTGTAATATAGGCATAAGGATGTATATGGTACACTATATAAACTAACATTTAAAAGGGTTAGATTGATGACCTATTGGAGCTTTAGGATAGGACATTGATGGAGACCTAACCCCAAAGATTTAAATTCATTTGCAAAACAAAGGGACAGGGAACTTGCTGGAATGTCATTGCCCCTTCAACTTCTTACCAGACACAGGGGCACTCTTGTACATGTCTGTATATGTCATTGATTACTTGATTGGAGCAGAGCAACAGTAACAGGCATAGTCCCATGTATGAAAACATTGCTGTGTCTGATACAACAGTGATTGGACCACAGTGCTTGCTGGAGTTGACTGCTTAGGTTTTGGGATTGGACTCCTACACATCACAAATAAATGGCATGTCTTAAGTTAAAACAATCAGTATACATTTCCAGGGGAAATTATTTTACATAGTTACATAGTTAGTACGGTTGACAAAAGACACGTGTCCATCAAGTTCAACCAAGGGTGGGGAAAATGTGGGTGAAGGAAGAAAGACAAGGACTTCGAGCCCAGCCTCACAACTGGTTAATGCCCTGAAACCCACAGGGCAAGAACCAATCTGCTCCAGTGGAGACCCTATATCTGACCCCAGAGCCTCCACCAGCCAGATCCAGAATTTTACATAGCTACATACGCATTCATATTCTTTAGTGTCAGGTAGTTATCTAAGCCTTTCTTGAAACTGTCTACAATTCCTGCTGTGACCAGCTCCTCAGGCAGGCTATTCCACAGATTCACAGTTCTCACAGTGAAGAACGGCCTTCTCCTCTGGAGACTGAATCCTTTTTTCTCTAGTCGAAGGGAATGTCCCCTTGTGTTTTGAGGGGTTTTCACTTGAAATAATTTTTCCCTATACTTTTTTGTAGGGACCATTTATATACTTATATAAATTAATCATGTCCCCCAAAGCCGTCTTTTCTCAAGACTAAATAAGTTCAATTCTACTAACCTCTCCTTATTAAGATGCTCCATTCCCCTTATAAGTTTGGTTGCTCGTCTTTGTACTCTCTCTAGCTCCATTACGTCTGTTCTATAACCTGGGTCCCAGAACTGAACAGCATATTCTAAGTAAGGTCGCACCAATGCTTTGTACAGCGGTAGAATTGCATGTTTGTCCCGCGAGTCCATGCCTTTTTTAATACACGCCAATATCTTACTTGCCTTAGAGGCAGGTGATTGACACTGCATGCAGTTCTGTAGTCTATGATCTACAAGAACGCCCAGATCTTTCTTAACAAGCGATTCTCCAAGTTTTTCTCCTCCTAGGACATATTATGCCTGTAGATTATTTCTACCCAGATGCAGAACCTTACATTTATCCACATTGAACCCCATTTGCCAAGCGCCTGCCCAAGCACTCAGTATGTCCAGGTCTGCTTGCAATTTATGAGCATCTTCCCTAGATTGCACTATCCTGCATAGCTTGGTGTCATCTGCAAAAAGCGAAACCATGCTATTGATCCCTTCCACTATATCGTTAATAAATACATTAAATAAAAGAGGACCCAATACAGAATCCTGGGGCACACCACTCACAACCGGGGACCACTAAGAGTAGGGGTCATTTACCACCACTCTTTGAGTATGATCCAGCAGCCAGTTTTTAATCCAATTACACACTGATGTCTCTAACCCAATGGATTCTAATTTACCTTCATATACACACAATATGTGTAAGAAAATTATAGGAAAACAATAGTACAATGTAAGAAATGTGAGTTTTAGTATTACTGTATAGCCATCTATAAAGAAAAAATAGATCAGACAAAATAGGATATCAATATTTGATATTTTTGGAACAAGGTTATTGTAAAACATATAACTAGTGTTGAGCGATTATTATCGACAAAGTTGAAATCGGCACAGTTTTTATGGTGATCGGATTTTTTAGATCATGTGATAATTTAGGTTAAAATCTGTGCATCATCTATTAAGATCGCGCCATTTTCGGCGCTTCCTGTCATTTTGGCGGCCAGCAAATCAGCTTACAGAATAGAGCAGGGTGAGATGTGTGTGCGACGTCATGACTGGGATGTGTATGATTGCAATTGGCTGGAAAAATCCCATGACCTCATTTTACATAGACCAGCCCTTCCTGTTCAGCCTCAGTGTCTCTTGGCGTCTCATAGCAGTAGGACATGCGCCTGCGTGTGTCCAAACAGCTCAGTGAAATTATTCTATTTCTTCACAGAGAAACCTCTACTATTAGCTGTGATCCGTACAATTTAGTTAGATTAGAGATTGTAAGATTTTATGTAGTTAGCTAGAGAATTTAAAGGGGCATCTACCGCTGTAAAGTCACCAAGGGACTTAGTGTAGACATTGCACTGCAATAGCTTTATAATTAACAGTTTTCTATTGAAATATTTCCTGGATATTGGGCAGCCTGAATTTAAATATTAGGATACACATCTTTTCTAGTAATGCAGGTCTCTTTTTGGGTGCAATACTCCACTTTTTTTAAATCAGTATACACTTCAGATAGGTGTTCATTTTCAATTTTGCCCATTCCACCTTTGTTGATATATCCACCTTACACTTAAATTTGAATCCAGCAATTTTATAATAACACCACAGGTGAATTGAAAGGTGCCAAAAATATCTTGTATTATACAAATACATAACAGATACGTGTTTTTTTGACTTTGGCGCACTAAAAGCTTTGTTCTTTTGAGGCAGCTTGCACTTAAATCTGAAAACAGCAATTTTATAGTCACCACAGGTGAATTGAAAGGTGCCAAAAATATATTCGATTATAGGAATAAATAAGATATACGTTTTTTTTGACTTTGGCGCACTACAGCTTTGTTCATTGAGGTAGCTTGCACTTAAATCGGGAAAATAGCAATTTTATAGTCACCACAGGTGAATTGAAAGGTGCCAAAAATATTTTGTATTATACCAATACATAACGGATACGTTTTTTTTGCACTTTTGCCCAGTCCAGATTTGTTGATAGACACCTTGCACTAATATTTAATCCAGCAATTTTATAGTCACCACGGGTAAATTAAAAGGTGCCAAAAAAAATCTTGTATTATACGAATACATAACAGATACGTGTTTTTTTCTTTGGCGCACTCCAGCTTTGTTCATTGAGGCAGCTTTCACTTAAATCTGAAAACAGCAATTTTATAGTCACCACAGGTGGATTGAAAGGTGCCAAAAATATCTTGTATTATACGAATACATAACAGATACGTGTTTTTTGACTTTGGCGCACTAAAAGCTTTGTTCATTGAGGCAGCTTGCATTTAAAATCTGAAAACAGCAATTTTATAGTCACCACAGGTGAATTGAAAGGTGCCATAAATATCTTGTATTATACGAATACATAACAGATACGTGTTTTTTGCACTTTTGCCCAGTCCATATTTGTTGATAGACACCTTGCACTTAAATTTTAATCCAGCAATTTTATAGTCACCACAGGTGAATTGAAAGGTGCCAAAAATATCTTGTATTATACGAATACATAAAAGATTCGTGTTTTTTTTGCACTTTTGCCCAGTCCAGCTTTGTTGATAGACACCTTGCACTTAAATTTGAATCCAGCAATTTTATAGTCACCACAGGTGAATTGAAAGGTGCCAAAATATCTTGTATTATACGAATACATAACAGATACGTGTTTTTTGCACTTTTGCCCAGTCCAGATTTTTTGATAGACACCTTGCACTTAAATTTTTGAATCCAGCAAATTTTATAATCACCACAGGTGAATTGAAAGGTGCCAAAAATATCTTGTATTATACGAATACATAAACAGATCCCGTGTTTTTTGACTTTGGCGTACTACAGCTTTGATCATTGAGGCAGCTTGCACTTAAATCTGAAAACAGCAATTTTTTTAGTCACCACAGGTGAATTGAAGGTGCCAAAAATATATTGTATTATACAAAATACATAACAGAAAACGTTTTTTTTTGCACTTTGGCCCAGTCCATATTTGTTGATAGACACCTTGCACTTAAATTTGAATCCAGCAATTTTATAATCACCACAGGTGAATTGAAAGGTGCCAAAAAATCTTGTTTTATACGAATACATAACAGATACGTGTTTTTTGACTTTGGGCACTACAGCTTTGTTCATTGACGCGGCTTGCACTTTAATCTGAAAACAGCAATTGTATAGCCACCACAGGTGAATTAAAAAGGTCCAAAAACAAATTGTATTATACAAATACATAACAGATACGTGTTTTTTGACTTTGGCGCACTACAGCTTTGTTCATTGAGGCAGCTTGCACTTAAATTTGAATACAGAATTTTTATAGCCACCACAGGTGAATTGAAAGGTGCCAAAAATACCTTGTATTATACGAATACATAACAGAAAACGTGTTTTTTGCACTTTTCCCCAGTCTAATTTGTTGATAGACACCTTGCAGTTAAATTTGAATCCAGCAATTTTTGTTTTGATAGAGGGATTTGAGAATAGTTTGTGATTTGCCGTCTTTTAATAAGAGACTTTTCCAAAACTATTCCATACCTTCTCAAATTTTTATATTTCTTGAACATGGAGCGAAATTCAGGTGGTAAGCGAGCAAAGAGGGGGGTAGCACATGGAGGTAGAGGTACGAGAGAAGGTGCTCCTTCCAGTGCTGGCGACAACACACATGCCAGCGGATCGTCAGTTGCAGGACCGTCAGGCCTGTCATCGCTGGGTCAGGGCCCTGTGAATCTCAGTAACGAACAGCGTCGCCAATCTGTCCTTCAGTGGTTAAGCAACCTGCATCCAGCATTCTTAACCCCATCGTCCTCCCAGTCACGGCCAAA
This sequence comes from Phyllomedusa bahiana, assembly GCA_025379985.1. Classification (NCBI taxonomy): domain Eukaryota; kingdom Metazoa; phylum Chordata; class Amphibia; order Anura; family Hylidae; genus Phyllomedusa; species Phyllomedusa bahiana. The sequence goes on from JAODAL010036525.1 coordinate 30,073, forward strand.
AATTTGTCGTCATCAACATCATCAGCATCCGTCCAACATGAAGCACCCCAAATGTCAACTCGTGTACCCACCACTGTGGATAATCCATTGTCTGAAGACCTCTTTGATGACAAAATGCGGTTGGGGTCAGAAGGCATGTTAAAAGATAAAGAGGATGATTTAGTCTGCTCTGACGCCCAGTTACTGATGCCATCAGAGGAGGAGAAGGAAGCCGGTCAATCGACAAATATCCCTGGCGGTGGGCAACGCCTTGCAGTGCCTCTTGCTTGTAGCCCGCCGCTCCTGGATGCAGAATGTCAGGACGACGAAGTCACCTGTGTTGATGATGATGATGACGACATTGCGGATCCATCGTGGTCTTTTCCGCAGAATTTGCTTGCGAGCGCTTCATCGCTGGACGAGGAGGAAGACGATGGGGTAGTGTCAGCACGGGTCCAGCCTCAAAAAGGGAGAGGGCGGTCGCAGAAGTCCACTGATATGATTCCGTAAGTCACGGTCAGCGCAAACCCCGCTCCTTGCTTATCGCCGTCAAGAAGGCCCAGGACCTCTCAAGCCTGGGCCTTTTTTGAGCAGCCTCTGATTCACCAGCGATGTATATGCCGTCTTTGCCGTAAACACATAAGTAGAGGCAAGAACCTTTGGTGGTTTAACCACCCCAACATGTCTAGTCACATGCAGCGAATGCATGAGTTGAAATGGAGGGAACACTTGGCCAAAAAAGGGCCCGACCGACGCCGGGCCTCCAACCACTGTCACACCCCTGTCTCCGCCCCCTCTCCTCCGCCACCACCAAGCGTTCCTCAGCTGCCCATGTCTCTCAGAGTCATGATCAGGGATCAGCCTCCGCTTCAGCCTCCATCATCGCCCGAGTACCACCAGCACCACCAGAGACCCATCTAACCCCTTCTCCTCCCCCCCAGTTTGACGACCTGCACGCCGTTTCAGCGGCCAGTCTAGCAGCCAGTCTTCTGTCTTCCAGGTTTGGGACAGAAGAAACACTTTAACCCAAACCATCCCAAAGCCAAAAGCCTGAATATCGGCATTGCCCGGCTTTTGGCCTTGGAAAAAGTTGCCTTTCCGTCTGGTGGACCCCAGATGGGTTTTTGCCACGTCATGGCCCTTGCCTGCCCCAATACCAGATGCCCAGCAGGCATTTCTTGCCAGAAAAGCCGTCCCTGCCCTGGCCAGCCCGTTTTCATCTAAATTTCAAGCGCGTTGTCTGCATCTGTGGCCGGAAAAGTCCATCTGACCACCGAACATGAACTAGTAAGCACGGGCCCAAGGCCGCTATATCTCTATGACAGCTCATGGGTGAGTGGGGGATGTCTTTGGGGGTGACGGTGGCTCTCAGGCTTGCGCCCGCTCTTCAAAACCGCAGGGATGGTGCAGGGTTCTTTCCCCCAAGGTCCCCTGGTGGCATCACGTGCCCAAGGAAACCAGGCCGTGTTGAAATTAATCTGTCTTGGAGACCATCCACACACAGGTCAGGGAGCTGTGGATGGTCTCCGCAACGAGACCGAGCGCTGGCTGGGTGCCAAGAACCTTGTGCCAGGCAAGGTATGTGCGATAACGGGCGAAATCTGCTGGTCGTCCTTAAGATCGGTAGGCTGGAGCACATCCCTTGCCTGGCACATGTCATGTACCTTGTCGTCCAGAAATTTCTAAAGAGCTACCCCGGGGCTCGTGATGCCTGGGGGAGGCTCGAAGTCTAAGTTCGCACTTCGCCGTTCGCACCCTGCTTTCGCCCGCCTGGGGTGCGTTGCAGCGTCAGCTCGGCCCCCCCGTCAACCGTCTCATTGTTGACGTGGCAAAAATGCTGGAATTCCACCCTCCACATGTTCCAGCGATTGTGGCAGCAGCGCAATTCCATTTTCGCTAGTACGAAGTGGGCACATAGCCCGACAAAACAGCGGTACGGACCTCGGGGTGTTGAACCACCGAGAGTGGAGGCAGGTGAAAGAGCTCTGCCCCCATCCTTGCCAGTTTGAAGAAGCCACCAAAATGGGTCAGTGCGGAAAATGCCCTTGTCAGCATGACATTGTGGTGATCTTAGTTCTGGAACGATCGTTGACACTCTGAAACAACAGGGCCCGCCAGCGACGGAGGAGGAGACGGACACAGCTACGGACACGGAGCATTTCTCTCCATCAAATCCACAAGGCCCGGGCAGTTTCACAATTTCATCGGTCTTCATTAGGCAGTGGTTCGGGGTCCAGAGCTAGTGCAAGGTGGCGCATCAGCTCTCAGGTGCAAACACTCAGGCAAGTCAGGGCTGTGTTGAAGCTGTGCCGGAGGCAGCTGAGGAAGAGGAGGAGGAGGAGGAGGAGGTATTCCTAGACACCGACGTTACCGACGTCCCTGCCTTGGAAAGAGGTTGCCGCGAATTTGAGGCGGCGGAGGAAGATCAGTTTGCTAGTGCCCCTCGACCCCAGGGCTTGGGAAATCAAGGCTCAATTTTCCCCATGAGTGCTTTGGATGCTCCATTTCCTCCAACATGATCCTCGCATTAAGGCCATCAAAATGAACACAGTTACTGGGTGGCCACCCTCCTGGATCCCCGGTACAAAACAAAACTCAGCGTTTTCCTTCCACCCACCCAAATAGAGAGTAAAAAGCAGGAAAAGGAGACCTTGCTAATTGATCAACTGGAGACATCTGTTGCGTCTGCTTCACGTTCCCCAAATGTCACGGTGGAACAACATCAGCGACGTGACAGCAGTAGAGTGCCAAGTAGCCGTACGGCAGCAGCAGGCAAGGTGGCAGAAGCCTAATGGGTGACCTCTGCCAATCTTTGTTTACCACCTCAACCAACGCATGCAATGCAGGGCACACATCCAACACACAAAGACCACTTAAGATCATGGTGCACGACTATCTGCGTCTAAACACCGATGTTTTTGTATGTGTTTTCCGGACCCAATAACTTCTGGGTATCAAAAATGACGAATCGCCCGAGCTGGCTCGCCACGTCATAGAGGTGTTGTACTGCCCAGCAGCCAGCGTCAAATCTGAGCGGACCTTCAGCACAGCTGGGGGGATCTTACAGACAAACGCATCCGGCTTTCACAGTTTAATTTTTGATCCGTTTGACTTTCATCAAGAGGAATCAGGCATGGATTTTCTGATGATGTTGAGGGCCCCAAATTTTCCCGAGGTCACGTTTAGTTGCCGGTCTACTTCACATTCCTTCTTCAAACAGAAATGGTCCTCTTAAAAAAATGTTTTTTAAAATGATCAGTTCTTACTGCAATTTTTATTCTCTTTTCCCAACATTTCATTTTGCTGGTTTTGCTTTTGGGGGAGACTGTAAAAAAACAGAAAGGTTTCACGGCAACACCGTATTCCATTTACTCACTTTATCTTTAGAAGTTTTCGAAATTGTCAAGGGTTTTGAGGTCATGTTGCTGTGAGATACAGCTATAATTAGGGGTCCTTTTGGGAACAGAAATTGTGGCTTTTAAGTGGCATTTCTCCCTCACAATTTTTAATAGGGGGCTGGGGAAAGTCATATTTAAAATTTTTTGGGGTCATGTAGCTGTGAGATACAGAAATTTAATCATGGTCCTTTGGAACAGAAATGTGGCTTCTAAGTTCCCATTTCTCCCTCAAAATTTTTTAAACAGTGGCTGAGAAGTCATTTTTATAATTTTTTTTGGGTCATGCTGCTTTGAAATGCAGCAATACTACAGGTCCTATTCTAAAAATATGTTGTTTCTAAGAGACATTTGTTCTTCACATTTGTCCAAAGTGGCTCATGGGTCATGTTTTGAATTTTGGGGGGCATTTTACTGTGACATGCGGGCTATACTACAGGTTCTATTCTAAAAAAATTTTTCTAACAGACTTTGTTCTTCACAATGGTCAAGGGGTTGGCTCAAGGGTGATGGTGCTATCAGAAACAGAAATAGGTAGACACTGTTAATGGACACATATTGCAAAATGGGCTTGTTTTTGCAAGATCTTTAACATAGCTATAAATCCCTTTATTGAGACAACCCATTTAATACATTTAAAAAAGAGAAAGACATGGTGGGATTCCATCCGATTTTAAAAGAGTGTTTTCTAGAATTAAAGTTTCAAAAACTTGGCATGTACAAAATAGCTGTTAAAAAAATTCCTCGAATTGTACAAGGGAGGTACGGAAAACTTGACCAGATGTAGGTTATTCAGAGGACATGGAGTATGGAGCACGGACAGAGAACAAAGTACAGAGACAATTTCCTCCAGCACGTTGAGTAAAAGGAGAAAAAGAATGCCAAGAAAAAGGGCACCTGGGGGGAACAAGAGCGTTTAACCATCAGTATTTCCAAGTGAAGCTCAAATTTGGGCCGCACTTCATACAGAGAGGCAAGCGCACCCCGGACAGGGACAGTATATGTCCAGTTGAAATAAAATGGTGGTTGAAAGAACTCCTATTTCCGGCACTTTTTAATCTGTGGGTCAGACAGGGTTTAATGGTCATTCTGCGGGTACAGTACAGATTAGTTAATGTCCAGTTCAACTAAAATGGTGGTTCAAAGACTCCTTTTCCCGGCACTTTTTAAATGTGGGGATCATGCAGGTTTGGGGCTCATGCTGTGGCCCAGGACAGGGATCGTCAATTTCCAGTGAAACTAAAAGGGTGGTTGGAAGACTCCTTTTCCCGCACTTTTGAATCTGTGGGTCATGCAGGTTTTGGGGTCATGCTGTTGGCCAGGAAAATGTATAGTCAATGTCCAGTCCAAGTAAATGATGGTTCAATCATACTGCCTTCTGGCACTTTTTAAATTTTTGGGTCATGCAGTTTTAATGGTCATGCTTTGGTACAAGACAGGGATAGTGAATGGTGTGTGATTTTTTTTTCTGTGGCTTTTATAACCTAATTGTGTTGCCTAAGATGTAGCACGTATCCATTTGACTGTTGTGGATGTTAAGTCCAGCTTCTCCAGCCCTGTTTGGGTGTAAGAATGAAGGTGTTGTTGCTCTCCCATAGACTTTAATGGTCATCGCTCATAATCTGCTATCGACTATCGACTATCTTGTCGATGATGGTCGACTATCGACCATCGACTGATGTCGATGGCCAACGTAATCGCTCAACACTACATATAGCCAGTCAAACAAATTCCAAAAATCAACAGTACAAACAAAAATAAGATTTTAACATAGGTTACTAGAGAAAAATGCTTCCTTCTCCTTTAGGGTATGTTCATATGGCGTATTGTGGCACATACAGGTATTCACTGCAATATGACTTCATTAGTGCAATTGAAAGAATGTGCTTGCCAGCACGTACCTTCAACACAAGGAAGCTCTCTGCCTCCAATTCTTTGTAATTGTCAGTGTCTATTTTTATGAGTTCGCCAAGAAATACAAATCATTTTACCGCATTTGTGGGGCATACTTTGGTGCAATTACATGCCGAATTATGCCCCACAAATATGTTGTGTGAACATACTCTAACCCCTTAACCCACCACAGACAAAATAATATGGCACTTTTCCCTCCCAATCTTCCAAGAGCCATAATTTTTTAAAAATTGTTCCATCTACATAGACATATCATGGATTTTATTTTATAGCACAAGATGTATTTTCTAATGGTATCATTCACAGAACCATAGAATATACTGGGAAACAGCAAAAAAAATTCTAAGTGGGGCGAAATGTGAAAAAAAAGTTTGCGCTTTTTTGGCTTTTTTTTTTACAGTATTCACTTTTCAGTAAATATGATGTGTTATCTGTACTCTGCAGGTTCATCCGATTCCGTAAATTCCAATTATGTAGGTTTTCGTTATATTTTAGTACAGCTAAAAAAAATATCCAAGTATCTTTTATTTCTAAAATTGTACCGCAGCGCCATTTTCTGTGACCTATAACTTTTTGTACTTTCACCTATGAACTTGAGTGTAATTGCATTTTCTGCGGGTTGAAGTCTACTGGTTCCAGTTTGGAATACATGCAACTTTTTGATCACTTTTATTCCAATTTTTAGTGGATGTGACCAAAAAAAAGCAATTTTGGCAGTTGGAATTTTTCTTTCTTTTATGGTATTCAGCATATAGGATAAATGATTCCATATTTTTAATGATCGTTTTACGGGTGCAAAAAAACCAAACTAAACCCTTTGTGGGTTCATTATCGCAGCCATGACGGCTGCGGTAATGAAGGTTTTTTCACCCACGGCCGGAGCTCCTCCGGGGGCCGCGGGTGTTTTACGGCTGCAGCCAGCGGAAATTTTCCCGCTGGGTGGCCCATGTTGCGATCGCACACGGCTCGCCCGAAAGCCCGCGCGATCGCCAGGACGTATGCATACATCCATTAGCGGGAAGTCACCCCATTTTTTAAATCTGACATGTGTTACTTTATAGGATAATAACTTTTTGACACTTTGACCTATCCATGTGTTCAGAGAACGTTTTCTAGTGACACATTGTGCTTGTTTATTTGTGGAAAATATCAAAATATTGTGAAAAATTTTAAAAATTTGCCATTTTCAAAGTTCAAAAATTTTGCATGTAAGAAAGGTCCTTCCTTTAAAAATTTTGGGGTCATTTAAAAAAATTTTCCTTATTTTTAAAGAAAACAGTTTTTTTAAATAAAGCTAACAATAATGAATCAGGAATTCACTTATTATTGTTAATGGGGTAAATGATTTTCCCAGCTGCAAACCCCCTGGTTTTAAATGAATTCTACATAGGTTTTATGGGCCCCATTTCCAACAACCATCACTCCAGTGTTCTAAGGTACTTGTGTTTGTAAGTGTAAAAAAGTTTTTGGATATTTTGAACCCCCTTGAAAAACCCTTTTGTTAAATTTTGTTAGCACAGCTGAAAAAGTTTTGCTGATTAAAAAGCAAAAAAAACTGTCTTCCCTTTGAGCTATTTTGAAAATTGGGAGCATACATTTTTTTCTTAGTTTCATGTTTGAAAGGCAAAAAAAAGAAAAGTCGTCCATCTAGTTCAGCCTGTTGGCTAAGGTGTTATCCAGAGAAGGCAAAAACCCCCAATGAGGTGGCCCAAATTGTCCTATTTTAGGGAAAAATTCCTTCCTGACTCCAATTTGGGGCTCAAAAAAATCCTGGATCAATGACCCTCCTCAATCCTAGTCACTATAACTTGTTATATTATTACGCCCCAAAAATGAATAAAACCCTTTTTAAACTCGGTTTTTGAATTCACCATGACCCGTCCCCCTGGCAGAGAATTCCTTTTTCTCACTGCTCTTACAGTAAAGAAACCCTTTTATGTTTATGAGAAAAATTCGTTCTCAAGACGTTAAAGGAGCCCCTTGTTCTAGATACGCCCTGGAAAAATAAAAATTGGGGAGATCTCTATATTGACTTTGATGTATTTAAACATTTTTATTATGTCCCCCCCAAGCCCCTTCTTTTCTCTAAATAAAAAAACCCTAATCTTGCCAATCTTTCTGTGTCTGTAGTCCCCCCAGTTTTTATTATTTTGTTGCCCGCCTTTGTACCTATTTCAAGCTCTACAAGTCTTTCTGTGATGGTGCCAAAATTAACAATATTCCATGGTGGTTATAAACCCGTGACTTGTTAATGGGGGAAAAATGTTCTCATCAGTTTCATCTATGCCCCCTTTTTAAAGCACCCCTGAAACCCATTTGCTTTTTGGGTGCTGCTGCCCGACACTGGCTGCTACAATTAAGTTTTCTGTCCACCAGGATTCCAGTCCTTCTCCCTGTCACTTTTACCCCCGGTTTTTCCCTTTAAATGTAAAACATGTAATGGTTTCTCTTCCCCATGTGCATAACCTTGCATTTATCAGTGTTAAAAACCCCATCTGCTTTCCCCCGCCCCCCGGCCCAACTTATCCGATCCCTTTGAATAAATATTATCCTCTCTTGTGTTGATTACTTTAAGAGCTTGTATCGTTTTGCAAAGATCGATTTCTACTGTGTATTCCCTGTGTAAGATCTTTAAAAGAAAATGTTTTAAAAAGGATGGGCCAATACTGACCCTTGTGGTACCCCCCAGTAACGCGATCCGTTGAGTTGTACCGTTAATTTCTACCCTTTTTTTTTTTTTTTATCAGTGAGCCGTTGCTTCCCACTTGCACACTTTTCCCCCCGTCCCAAACTTCTATTTTATTTTCCAACCTTTTTTGGCCGTATAAATTTTCTTTAGAAAAAATCTAGATATATGACATCCAGGCCTCACCCGATCCGTCTAGCCTGACTTCGATAGAAGGGATGAGATTAGTCTGACGGGCCCATCCTTCATGAACCATGCTGGAACGGCGTTATTTTATTTTTCAGTGAGATACTCCCGGATAGCATCTTGAGAAAAATTTTAAAAATTTTTCTACAACAGGGTTAAGCTTACTGGCTATGTTTCCTGGATCATTTTTGGCCCCCTTTTTTAAAATTGGCACCCCAATTTTCTATGCGCCAATCCTTTGGGAATTTCCCCGTTATTAGACGTCCATGAAACTTTAAGAAAGGGGGGCCTATCATGACTTTACTAAATTTTTTAGGACCGTGGGTGTATGCCCCCTGGACCTGGGGATTTGTTATTTTAATTTCCCAAAACGGAGCTGCCTTTTCCTGGGTTAGACAAGAAAAATTTTTTGTTGGAGTTTACCATATTCTCTGTTAAAAGGAAGGGCATCTCTCGGGAAAAAAAGTGGAGGAAAAAAAAGGGTTTTAAAATGTTTGCTTTTTTTTTCATCGCCCCCCTACTGTCTTCCCTCAGTATTTTTCGTATTTGGTTTTATTAAACTCGCAAAAGGCCGAAAAAAAGAACTTTCATATGAAAAAACGACAGTTATTCTTGTGTGAGAGATGAAAGGCTATTCCAGCGGAAATTCCAAGAAAAATGAAAATTTTCCCACAACGGTGTGACTAATCCCCTTAAAGGGGGAGCACAAAAAAGGGTTAACCCGAGTAGAAAGAGAAGTGGGAGGGGTGCTGCCAAATGGCAAAAAGGACAAGTATGTTAGTTCTTAGTTTGAGAAATTGACGCTTTACAGGTTTTTCCCGTCAGCTTCATTAAAAGGTTTCCCCAAAAACCAGTGTCAAAGTCTACAGTGAAGAGGGGGATCCGGGATGTGGCTTCGGGGAGAGGGCAAAAAAAAAAGCCCTATCTGACATTTGGTAAAAAAGGAAAAAATTTTGTGGGCTAAAAAAAACAGACATTGAACGAGGAAAATTGGAAAAAAATGCTTTTTGGCAGACAAAAACAAAGTTTGAGGTGTTTGGATCCACAGAAGAAATTTGTGAGAAGCGAACAACTGAAAAGAGGTGGGAGAGTGCCTGAGCATCTGCCAAGATGGTGGAGGTAATTTTTGAGGGTCGGAGGTTGCTTTGGTGTGGTAAAGGGGGGGAATTGTACAAGGTAAAGGGTTTTTGAATAAAAAAGGCTATCACTAAATTTTTGCAACCCATCCCTCCCCTGTGGACAGCGTTTGATTGGACCCAAATTTCTCCTGCAACGGCAATTGCCCAAAGCAACCTCCAAAATTTATGCAAAAATATTTGGGAAAGGCCAGGCATTGGTTTTCTTCTGAAATGGAGTGGCCAGGCAGTCCCAGATCTCAACCCAAGAGCTGTTGTGGAAGCAGTTGACAAAAGTGCCCATCAAGCAATCCAACTTGTGGGAGGGGTTCGGAAGCTGGGGTGAAATTTCTCCAGATTACCTCAGCAAATTAAACAGCTAGAATGCCAAAAGGTCTGCAAGGGGAAATTGCTGCAAAGGGAGCATTTTTTAAACGAAAGCAAAGTTTAAAGTAGAAAATTTTTATTTCAAATAAAAATCATTTTTTTCTAACCTTGTCAAGGGTTGGACGTATTTTGTTCATTTTGAAAAAATTTTTGATACTAAAAGTATGAGGGAAAACAAAAAATTGTTGGTGCCCCCAAACTTTTTAAGGTTGTATTTATTGCACACAAAATAGTTTATAACTAGTATCTACCATACTGTATGTCTCCTGTAATTTGTCATAATTTTTAAAAAAATCTTTCTATTTTTTTATGACATTAGGGGACTTCCAGATTTAGAAATAATATTTAACATTTTCAGGAAATTTTACAACAAAGAGTTTTTTAGGGATTAGTCTAGTCCTGATATGGTTTTGAGGGTACTGTAGATCCCCCATTGGTCTATCTATCTAATAAACTACACCCCTTGAAGTATTTAAAATAGCATTTATTTACCCATTAAGTGTTTCACAGATTTTAAAGAAGAGTGGAGGTGGAGTTTCAAAATATCACTTTTTTTTTGCAGATTTTGAATATTTTTTCATTATTTACAGGAACATGGTAGATGTGACCGTGGAAAAAGCAATAATTTATTTTCCCCAAAATTTTTTTGTTTTTTGAGTATCCCATATGTCGCCCTAGTGTGTTATTTACTCAACCACAAGTTTCAGAATAGGAGGAGCACCTACTGGACTTTGGGGTCTCATTTTCATTTTAATTTTCTTTAGGCACCATTACAGGTTTGTGGACACCCCAAGGTGCTAAAACGTAAAAAAAAACACCTCTAAAAAGAATCCATATTGGAAAATACACTCCTAAGGAATATTCCCGGGGTTTTGAGGTATATCAACCCTACAGATGTTTCACAAATATTTTTAGTGTTAGGATGTGAAAATTAAAAAAAAATTAAACAATCTGCAATTTTAGTTGAAATGTTTCATTTTTACAAGGAATCCTGAAAAAAAAGCACCCCAAAATTTGTTACACAATTGTTCCCAAGTTTGGGAATTTCCCTTTTTGAGGGGTAAGTGCTATTTTGGTTGTTGCCATGTCCCATTTACAAAGCTCCCAAAGTACCAGAACACGTAAAAAAACTTTCACAAGTCACTCCATTTTGGATTCAACACCCCTTATGGATCTCGTCTAAGGGTGTATTGTCCATTTTGGGCACAAAATGTTCCACGTTTTTTTTTAGCATTGGGGTGAGATGGGCGAAATTTATTCTAACAAAGTGGAATTCGTTTGAATTCAGGAAAAAATTCGGTTTGGGAAAGAAGTCGAACTTTGGGGTAATTCGGGTGAAGAAAAGTGTGCTTTTTTGAAAATGGCCCGCGAGCAATGCCGCTAATGGGGCAAAGCCTTGGGGGAAAAAGGGAATGCCTGCATGACTGTGCAGGGTGAAGCCCCTCGAGACCGGCGGGGTACTGTGCGTCACCGCATTTTTTAAGTCCCCGGGGGGGAGTGGGGGTCATACCCCTTACTGTATGATCAGGGAAGGTGCTGCCCGGGGCGATAGTCTTAATGAAGAAATTTATTTTTTTAGTGATTTTGTGGGGGGGTCTCAGCTTGTCTCAGAGACTGTTCTCTTAATGTTCTATTTTTAATTTTTTTGGGGGGATTGGATCTGAAATCCGTGTTGTCCACTGCAGTGCATATACATTCAATTGAAGTGGGGTCTAAGCAGTTTGTTTATTTTTAAAGAAACACGTTTTTACAATTACAAATTAAAATTATTTTTGGCTGCTCAATTCTATTGCGCAATTTCATTCAAGGGTTATTAAGCGTTGTTTT
>JAODAL010036526.1:0-41559 GCA_025379985.1 Phyllomedusa bahiana
ATCCCAGTCATGACGTCGCACACCCAGCTCACCTGCTCTATTCTGTAAGCTGATTTGCTGGCCGCCAAAATGACAGGAAGCGCTGAAAATGGCGCAATATTAATAGATTATGCGCAGATTTTCACCTAAATTATCGCGTAATCGAAAAAATCCGATCAACATAATAACCGTGCCGATTTCAACTTTGTCGATAATAATCGCTCAACACTACATGTCATATATGTGGTGGCAGCAAGAACATTCCAATGGGGAACATGGAGTTTTAGCTGGCAGGGCTGTAGTTATAGGGGGTGAAGTGATGGCCAGAACTGCCGTCAGTAATTTATTAATCGTTTCAGGGCCCCACACAGCTAAATCAAATGGGACCCCCACCCATTACTAGTTCCTATTTTTAACATATCACAGGGCCCCTTTTTGATTAGCGGCCCTGACAGAAGTACTGCCCTATTATTAACCCTTTTACAGTAGGCTGACCCCAAAACCAGCAAAAATATATGACCTTTTGGACACTCAGAATAAAATTAGCAAGAAGAAATGAGGATTTGAAATACATTTTTTTTCAATAGGACCATTGATTTTTTTCAATGTGGAATGTGTATTTCACAGTGTGAAGAAGACATGCTACAGTTTATTAGTCGGTGACCAGCAACCGGGGCAACAAAATTGTCAGAGGTCCACGCTTTATTCATTTTGCTAAATGTGAAACGATACACATTCTCAGTGGAAAGACGGATATGTTTTTCAGTTATCACCCCGCCAGCTATGCTGAAGGTGCGATCCGAGATAACGCTGGCTGCTGGGCAGGATAAAACTTCTATTGCGTTCCAAGCAAGCTCAGGCCATTCATCCAGTTTGGACACACGGAAGTCGTTTGGGTCTGGACCAAGTCCAAAAACATCAGGGTTGAGCCGCAGGTAGTCACGGACTATGGTCTTAAGGCAGTCTCTGTGTGTTTGAATGCTGCCCTGCCTTACAGGTTTTGGTGAGATGGTAAATAACGATTGCCACATGTCACCCAGTAGGCTTTTGCCACACTGCCTGCTGCTGCTGATGCTGCTGCTACGGCTACTTGCCACCATACTGCTGGCACGTTGCTGATGTTGTTCCACCATGACATTAGAGTGTGAAGAAGATGCAACAGATGTCTTGAGTTGGTCAATGAGCACTGTCTCAAATTGCTTGCATTCTACTAATTTGTGTGGTTGGAAGGAAATTTTTCACTTTGGATTTGTAATGTGGATCAAGAAGGGTGGCCACCCAGTAACCACTGTTCAATTTGATTGCCTTGATGCGTGGATCATGTTGCAGGCAATGTAGCATCCAAGCACTCATGTGTGAGATGCTGCCGCAATTTCCCATGCCTCAGGGTTCAGGGGCATTAAACATATCTTCCTCCTATTCTTCCTCCTCCTGAAATCTGTGCCAACCTCTAACCACTGAAGGGAAATCGGTACAGTCGGTTTCCAGGCCTGCCTCTTAATCCTCCTCCACTTCCTCATCCTGAGCATTACCACAGCCCTGGCTAGCCTCATATGCTGTACTCTGTGAGCTGAAGTGCCGTCCTGCACCAACCCTGGACCCTGAACCACCGCCTAAAGAAGACCTATAAATTGGGGAAATAGTTGAGCCTTCTACATCCTCTGGCGAGTAAGGCTCTGTGTCCGCATCTGTGTCCGCCTCCTCCTCCATCACTGCTGGGACCTGCTGCTGCAGAGTGTCTAACACTTGTTCCAATAAAAATATCACCACAATGGTCATGCTGACAATGGCATTTTCCTGACTGACCATTTTGGTGGCATCCTCAAAACTGGCAAGGATGGTGCAGAGATCTTTCACCTGCCTCAACTCTCTATGGCTCAACACCCCGAGGTCTGCACCACTGCTCGTCAGGCCATGCGAAACTTCATACTGCATAATGGCATTACGCTGCTGCCACAATCTCTGGAGCATGAGGAAGGGTGAAATTCCAGCGTGTTGCCACATCAAAAATGAGATGGTTGATAGGGAGGCATAGATGACGCTGCAATGCTGCCAGTTCTGCAGAAGCAGGGTGCGAACGCCGGAAGTGTGAGCTAAGACCTCGAGCCTTCCTCAGCAGACAGTCAAGACCTGGGAAGCACTTGAGAAATTTCTGCACAACCAGGTTCATGACATGTGCCAGGCAAGGGATGTACATAAAACTACCGATCGTAAGGGCAGCAAGGAGATTTTTCCTCGTTGTCGCACACCCCCTTGCCTGGCGCCAGGTTCTTAGCACTCAGTCACTGGTCAGTCTCAGTGCGCAGAGCCATCCACAGCTCTTAGACACATTAATTTCAGAATGGCCGGGTTTCTCTTGGCACATGATGCTACCTGTGGAGGTTGGGGATCTGGAACCTGCACCGTCCCAGCAGTGTGGAAGAGTGTCCACAGAGCCCAAGACCCACCATCATCCCCAGGTACACTGTCATCCACCCAACTCACCCAGTGAGCAGTCAGAGAGAAGTAACACCCTTCACCGTGCTTACTAGTACATGTGTCTGTAGTGAGATGGAGTTTGGTGGACACAGATGCAGCCAACGCACTGGAGATTTTTTCTGCCATGTGACTGACCAGGGTAGGGACAGCTTTTCTGGCAAAGAAATGCCTGTTCAGCATCTGGTATTGGGGGCATGCCATTGGCATGACATGGCGGAACCCATCTGTGTCCACCAGGCGGAAAGGCCACGTTTCTAAGGCCAGAAGCCTGGCAATGCCGACATTCAGGCTTTTGGCTTTGGGATGGCTGGAGTGAAAGCGTTTCTTCTGCTCCCACACCTAGTGCACAGAAGGCTGGCTTCCAGACTGGCCGCAGTAAGGCATGAAGGGTCAAACTGGTGGAAGGAGTAAGGATAGGCTGTGTCTCTGGTGGTGGTGGTGGTGGGAATTGGCCGACAGTGTCTGGGACTGGGGATGGTTCTTGCTCATGCTGCTCTGGCACATGGGCAGCAGAGGACCGCTTGGTCTTTGAAGTGGTGTAGGAGGACGAGACAGATGATGTCATAGTGTTTGGAAGCCCAGGACCTGTGTGGCCTTTTCTCTCCAAGTGACTCCTCCACATCACATCATGCTTTAGATGCATGTGCCTGTTCATGTTCATGGTGGTTAAACTCTTTAGATTATTTCCTCTACTGATGCATTGATAGTAATTCCGGCATATAATGTCGGTTGGCGAATCTGAGGCTTCATGGAAAAAGGCCCAGGCTTCACAAGTCCTGGACATCTTGGACTGTAAAAACTTAGTAGCGGTGTTCCCGCTGCCACCAATGAACATGTCTGGCAGATTAATGTCAGAGGACTTGTGCGACAGCCCTCTCCTTTTCTGAGGCCGGACCTGCACTGACACTACCCTATCATCCTCCATTGATGAGGCGCTCACAAGCAACTGCTGCTGAAAGACCACGTTGGATCCGCAATGTCATCATCAATATCGTCATCACAGGTTACTTCCTCGTCCTGACAGTCTACATCCTCATGCTGCAGGCACAGAAGCCACAGGTACTGTGAGGCATTGCTGACCGCTTGGGATTTCTGTCAACTGACCAGCTTCCTTCTCCTCCTCTGAGGGCATCAGCGATTGGGGGTGTCAGAGCAGACAAATTCATCCTCTTTGGTCTCTTGATATTTTGAAATGGCTTCTGACCCCAACTGCATTGTGTCATCAAAGAGAGCTTCAGAATATGGATTATATGGAGCGTTCTGTACATTGGTTGACATTTGGGTTGTGTTTGCTTCAGGTTGGACTGATGATGACGATGATGGGGATGACGACGACATTTGTGGTCATGACTGAGAGGACGAGGAGGTAAAACCACTTGATGCAGGTTGTGTTAACCACTGAAGAACAGATTGACGACGCTCTTCAGCATTGAGATTCTCAGGGTACCAACCAAGCAATGACAGGCCTGACGGTCCAGCAACTGACGATATGCTTGCTTGTGTGTTGTCCTGAGCACAGGAAGGAGCGCCTTGTCTCGTACCTCCAGCTCCACATCCTACGCGCCTCCTTGCTCGCTTACCACCTCTACTTTGCTCCATGTTCAGAAAGATAAATATTAAAATGGTCAAGATTTCTTGACACTCTGTTATTGAAGAACTGTACTCCAAAGACAGCAAATCACAAGTGTTCTTAAATCCCTATAATTTCCAACTGGCAAATTGGATTAGAAACAGATTTTTTTCTATGGAGTATCTGTGAAATGTGGATCAAAAGATATGTAAAAGAGGCAATACAAAACAAAAATAAAGCGTTTCAGCTACTAAAACAGAAGGGCAGTGAAGAGGCACTAAAAAGCTATAAGGAAAAAAATAAAATATGTAAAAAAATGATTAAGGCAGCAAAGCTGGAGACAAAAAGACGTATTGCCATAGAAAGTAAAAGTAACCCAAAAATATTTTTTAACTATATAAATAGCAAAAAGATTCAAAAAGAAAATGTTGGCCCTTTAAAAAGTACTGTGGGAGAGACTATAGAGGGCGATGAGAAAAAAAGCAAACCTATTAAACAATTTCTTCTCCACTGTATTCACCGAGGAGGATGAGCTTCCTGTTGATGAGCAGAGGGATGAGGTAAATCCAACTTGTATAACGCCGTTCCAGCATGGGTTTATGAAGGATCGGTCCTGTCAAACTAATCTTATCAGCTTCTATGAGGAAGTTAGTTCCAGACTAGATCGGGGTGAGGCACTGAATGTCATATATTTGGATTTTTCTAAAGCATTTGATACTGTTCCACATAAAAGGTTGGCAAGTAAAATGAGAATGCTTGGACTGGGTGAAAATGTGTGCAAGAGGGTAAGCAACTGGCTCACTGATAGAAAACAAAGGGTGGTAATTAACGGTGCATACTCAGGCTGGATCCCTGTTACTAGTGGGGTACCACAGGGCTCAGTATTGGGCCCTATCCTCTTTAATATTTTCATAAATGATCTTACACAGGGATTGCACTGTAGAATATCGATCTTTGCAGATGATACTAAGCTCTGTAATCCACACAATAGAGTTATTGTTATTACAAAGGGATCTGGATAGGTTGGAGGCTTGGGCAGAAAAGTGTCAGATGAGATTTAACACTGATAAATGCAAGGTTATGCACATGGGGAGGAAAAATCCATTACATGATTACATGTTAAATGGAAAAACACTGGGTAAAAGTGACATGGAGAAGGTCTTGGGAATTCTGGTGGACAGTAAACTTAACTGTAGCAGCCAGTGTCAGGCAGCAGCAGCCAAGGCTAATAGGATCATGGGTTGTATTAAAAGGGGCATAGATGCACATTATGGGAACATTATTCTCCCATTATACAAGTAACTGGTAAGACCCCACATGGAATATTGTGTACAGTTTTGGGCACCAGTGCACGGGAAAGACATTGTAGAGCTTGAACAGGTACAAAGGCGGCAACAAAAATAATAAAAGGACTGGGTGGACTGCAATACCCAGAAAGATTAGCAAGGTTAGGGTTATTTAGTTTAGAGAAAAGACGGCTTCGGGGGGACATAATAAATATGTTTAAATATATTAAAGGGTTTTGCCACCATGTAATGTTGACGTGGGAACCTCCAAAATGGGTATTTAATCACTTTTCTAAATATATGTGATTAAATAAGTGAAAACTCTGAGAGCTACAGCATTTCTCAACCCCCCTTGGTTACCACAAAGCTTCCCCTAGTCACGACCCAGGAGTTGAAAGGCCGCGCTTGCGTGAATCACTTTTATCTGATGACATGGGAAAATGAATGGTCTTTTAAGGCACCGGAAGCAATATGTTTCTTTTGTATTCAGAATAACTAGCTGTAGTGTTATTAGATCCCTGCTTTATCTGATGAAGAAGCTTTCAAGCTGCTGTGTAGAATAGGTTTTTTTTTTGTAAAACAGAATTCAAAGTTAAAGTTTGATTTTTGATTTAACATATCACAGGTTCCCCTTATGAAGGTTCGGGTCCCTTCTGGGTGGTGTCTGTGTGCTTTCCTCTGTTCTTGCTCCGGATTTTTTTTACATTACATTAGTTTCTTAGCAGAAAAAGGGGTTTTCCTGACAGGGCCGTCTTGGGGCTTTTGCTTGCTGTATTGAACCCACTGTTGTACTTTTTTATTAGTTCATTTTAAGTTTTGAAAACGCCCCCCTTGGATTCCCCCAACCCCCCCACCCCCCCCTTTTTCCCCCCTCCCCCCTGCAGCTTCATGACTGGGGCTTTGATTTGTTGACATTTTGCCGGGGCTAAGCTGAAAGGCAAAATCTTTGTTCGGCAAACCCCCTTTAAAGGGCCTTTTATATAGCGATCTCGCTAAACATTTATTTTCCCCGGATTTTTAAATCTAGAAAAAGGGTTGCATCCTTACGCTTGAGGAAAAAAAAGTTTTTACAAAAACAAAAAAAGGGGAAATTCTTTACTGTTTAGAGCGGTGAGATGTGGAACCCCTCTCCCAAAGGGAAATTGTCATGGTAACCCCACAAACCGGGAGTTCAAGAAGGGTTTGGGGATGTATTTGGGGGTTTTTGTAATTTTAAAAAAAGTTAAAGGGGATAGGATTTGGAGAAGGGTCTGGATACATTCCCCAGATGTAAAATAACAAGTTTAAAGTTTTAGGAAAACCTGGAGAAGGGGTTGGGGGGTAATTTCTAATGTAATAAAAAAACAAGCTCTATTTACCGGATTCTGGAAAGGATCTGGATTTCACTTTAATGTAATAAACAATTTTTATTTACTAGGAAACCCCGGGAGGGGTCGTTGATTTCCAAAGGGTTATTCTGATTGCCAGATTGGAGGGCGGGGGGGAATTTTTTTCCCCAACATTTAGGGGCAAAAGGCTTTTTCCCCCATGGGGTTTTTTTCCCTTCCCCTGGATTTAACCCCTTTAGCAAACTTTACAAAAAAGGGGTGAACTGGAGGGGCTATGTCTTTTTTCGGCCAAAAAAAACTATTTAAATATGTAAATCGGGGTCAACATTTTTTTTCAGGATATTTTGTAGGCATTATTACTGGTTTGTGGACTCCCTAAGGTGCTAAAAAATTTTCAAAAAACCCATAAAAAAAACCCAATTTTGGGGAAAACCCCAAAATTTTAAAGAATATAAACCCGGGGCGTAAATGAGTAAAAAATTTTTCCCCTTTTCTATTTTTTTTCAGGTTGTCTCTTTCTGTTTTATCCTTTTTTCTTTTCTCTAGGTCGATTGTTTCTTCTCTTTCGGTTTTTGTGAAATATGGGATTTTAAATCAAGCCAATGTAAATGGCCTTTGCCTGCTTCTGTGTTAATATTAGTTTCAGTATAAAAATATTCACAACATACATGCACATTTTTATCAGGGACAGAATTTCATTTTTGGGCCCCTGTTGACCATGCGCTCTGTGGTGCTCCGTGACCTCCACCCCGGTCATGTCCCCTCTGTGGCCTACTCCTTTTTTGCCAATCCAGAATGTTTTATTGTGACACTGTCTGACCTCATGCGGCTGGTGGCTGCTGCCGGACCTCCACACTGTGTCATTGTGCCACTGTCGACCCATGCTGCTGTGTGGGTGTGCTGGACCCAAATGTGTCATTTTGCCAGTGTCTGACTCATGCTGCTGCTGTGGCTGCTGCCGTGACCCCACACTGGTCATTTGGCCCCTGTCTGACCCCAGTCGCTGTGGGCTGCTGTACCTACACACTGTGTCATTGTCCCACTCTGTGGGCCTACTTTACCCCGTTTTTTCCCCTCCAAAATTTATTGTGCCACGCCTACCTCATGCTGCTGAGTGCCCGTGACCCCCACGGTGCCCCTTGTGCCCTGTTGACCCCATGCGCTGCGTGGGCTTTCGCAGTGACCTCCCCACTGTGTCATTGTCCCCTTGTCCTACTCCTGTTTTTTCCACCTCCAGAAGTATTGTGCCACTGTTGCCTCATGCTGCTGCTGTGGCGGGTGCCCTGCCACACACTGTTCATTGTGCCGGGGTGACCTCATGTCTGTGTGGCGCTGCCCTGACCTACACCTGTGTCTTGTCCCCCTCTGTGGCCTCTCCTGTATTGCCACCTCCAAATGTGATTGTGACACGTTTACCTCATCGGCGCTGTGGGTGCTGCGTGACCCCACACTGTGTCATTGTGCCACTGTCTGACCTCAGCTGCTGCTGTGGCTGCAGTGTGACCTACCCCACTGTGTCAAGTCCCACTCTGTGGCCTACTCTTGTTTTTGCCACCTCCAGAATGTCATTGTGCCACTGCCTGACCTCATGCTGCTGCTGCTGCCTTGACTTACACCCTATGTCATTGTGCCACTATCTGACCTCATGCTGCTGCTGTGGCTGCTGCCATGACCTACACACTGTGTCATTGTGCCACTGCCTGACCTCATGCTGCCTCTGTGGCTGCTGCCGTGACCTCCCCACTCTGTCATTGTGCCACTGTCTGACCTCATGCTGCTGCTGTGGCTGCTGCTGTGACCTACACACTGTGTCATTGTCCCACTCTGTGGCCTACTCCTGTTTTTTGCCACTTACAGAATGTCATTGTGCCACTGCCTGACCTCATGCTGCTGCTGCTGCCGTGACCTACACACTGTGTCATTGTGCCACTGTCTGACCTCATGCTGCTGCTGTGGCTGCTGCCGTGACCTACACACTGTGTCATTGTACCACACTGTGACCTATTCATGTTTTTGCCACCTCCAGAATGTGATTGTGCCACTGCCTGACCTCATGCTGCTGCTGGGGCTGCTGCCGTGACCTCCACACTGTGTCATTGTGCCACTCTGTGGCCTACTCCTGTTTTGCCACCAACAGAATGTCATTGTGCCACTGTCTGACCTCATGCTGCTGCTGTGGCTGCTGCCGTGACCTACACACTGTGTCATTGTGTCACTCTGTGACCTATTCATGTTTTTGCCACCTCCAGAATGTCATTGTGCCACTCTCTGACCTCATGCTGCTGTGGCTAGCGCCGTAACCTCCACACTGTCACTAATGTTGCCACCTGAGCTCTCAGCTTGTTTTTTTCCAGCTTTCTCTGGCATGACTTTTTCAGGCAACATTCCCGCTTCAGTTTTTTGGTTAGTTTTGCCCTCTTAAGTGCCCAGGGAATTTTATAGTGAAGCGATTCTAAGAGCGGCGGCAGTCATGTGCGTGTCATATTAAAACACAACATTGTATGAAGACCAAACCAAGCTCCCTCTGCATATTTAAGCATGGCACAACGTTCTACAGCACCCTGCAGGCTCTGTGCAGCCTGGAAATAGCTGTTTTTTAACGTGATTCGTGCCAAAGTCATTCGGAACGAAGGTATTTTTGCCGAGAAATTCGGCGAAGTGAACGAAACGAATTTCGGGAAATTCGCCCATCTCTAACTATAACACCTTCCACTTTGGAGCCTCTGCCTCACACACCTTACAAGGATGTTCTGGTGCCTTAGGCAAATTAGATCTTTCCTGATTATTTTGTCAGTCAAAAGGGTTTTAGAATGCCAATTGCTTTCAATGATTTTTACAAAATACTGGGGTGTACAAAATGGTGGTTTTCGATAGTCCTCAACACTTTAGTGTAATTGTCTATTGAATGAAATAGCTCACATTATTTCCTATGTGCTTTAACTGCTAATATGCAACATAACACATTGTTCATATATGGATTTTTAAAATAAACCTGATAAGATCACAGAAAGAAAAGACAAAGTATAACAATAACTTTTAGATGTGCCCCTAAATGTATCTGTGATCGTGTTAAGATTGTTTCAGTGTAATACATTTTGACATTTACTGCATAGCAGTATAATGTGATATTTACAGTTTGTATACAGTATGGTTTGTGAAATACATATATAAATGGCAACAACTCTAGTAATGACCAGCTACATAAGATCACAGAAAACATTACTGAAATAGTCATAAAGGCTGAAAAACATTTCATATCTGTCAATGGTGAGGTGACATTATCATGTCAAAGTGTCTGGAAAAACAAACACACAAATGTCAGCTTTAGAACCCCTAGAGACTGTTATGTCCTTTCTCCTATAACCTATTCCCCTTTCCAGCTTTCAAGAAAATTGCTTATTTACTGGTCACTTAATCTGAATGTAAAAATTTTCTGTTGAAAAATGACCTTGAAATTGAAGCTGATGTTATGTATGCATTTGTATATTTTCTGGAAAAACAGAGACTTTTCTGTAAATGCTTTTATGTGTTTATGTTTTGTGTTTTATGTACTTATTTAAAATATTCCATACAGTCCACTAGGATCTTATTTTATACTGAACATATACACTCACCGGCCACTTTATTAGGTACACCATGCTAGTAACGGGTTGTACCCCCTTTTGCCTTCAGAACTGCCTCAATTCTTCGTGGCATAGATTCAACAAGGTGCTGGAAGCATTCCTCAGAGATTTTGGTCCATATTGACATGATGGCATCACACAGTTGCCGCAGATTTGTCGGCTGCACATCCATGATGCGAATCTCCCGTTCCACCACATCCCAAAGACGCTCTATTGGATTGAGACCTGGTGACTGTGGAGGCCATTTGAGTACAGTGAACTCATTGTCATGTTCAAGAAACCAGTCTGAGATGATTCCAGCTTTATGACATGGCGCATTATCCTGCTGAAAGTAGCCATCAGATGTTGGGTACATTGTGGTCATAAAGGGATGGACATGGTCAGCAACAATACTCAGGTAGGCTGTGGCGTTGCAACGATGCTCAATTGGTACCAAGGGGCCCAAAGAGTGCCAAGAAAATATTCCCACCACCATGACAACCACCACCACCAGCCTGAACCGTTGATACAAGGCAGGATGGATCCATGCTTTCAGTTGTTGACGCCAAATTCTGACCCTACCATCCGAATGTCGCAGCAGAAATCGAGACTCATCAGACCAGGCAACGTTTTTCCAATCTTCTTACTGTCCAATTTCGATGAGCTTGGGCAAATTGGAGCCTCAGTTTCCTGTTCTTAGCTGAAAGGAGTGGCACCCGTGTGGTCTTCTGCTGCTGTAGCCCATCTGCCTCAAAGTTCGCTGTACTGTGCGTGCAGAGATGCTCGTCTGCCTACCTTGGTTGTAACGGGTGGCTATTTGAGTCACTGTTGCCTTTCTATCAGCTCGAACCAGTCTGCCCATTCTCCTTTGACCTCTGGCATCAACAAGGCATTTCCGCCCACAGGACTGCCGCTCACTGGATGTTTTTTCTTTTTCCGGACCATTCTCTGTAAACCCTAGAGATGGTTGTGCGTGAAAATCCCAGGAGATCAGCAGTTTCTGAAATACTCAGACCAGCCCTTCTGGCACCAACAACCATGCCACGTTCAAAGGCACTCAAATCACCTTTCTTCCCCATACTGATGCTCGGTTTGAACTGCAGGAGATTGTCTTGACCATGTCTACATGCCTAAATGCACTAAGTTGCCGCCATGTGATTGGCTGATTAGAAATTAAGTGTTAACGAGCAGTTGGACAGGTGTACCTAATAAAGTGGCCGGTGAGTGTACAATGTATCATTAATGTTTTTTTTTCTTTTTTCTGTGTGCATCATTTGTGAACTATAACCCGCCCTTATTTGCTATTTAAAATGGGTTTCCCCATGTAATTGCTGCAGCCAATCAGTGTTCTCTTTGTTCACATGACATTCCATCACCTATGAGGATGCGATGGCTCATGAACAGTGATGTCAACAGAACTGCACGTGACTCCAGAGACCACTGATTGGCTCTAATAATCCCACACCAACCTGAACTAAAGGGAGTAAACAAACACAGGAGAGACAGCAGCAGCTTCAACAATGTATCAATGATGGATTAAAAAGAGGAGTGCATTTCATTTTTTTATTTAAACGTTTTATCTTTATTTATTTTATTTTTTGGGGATAATGGTGATTGTAATTATGACGTAGCAAGGTTCTGTCAGAGGATTTAAACATAAATCATCAAACAAATGTATTACATATTGCATAAAGGTGTTATATAAAAGTTGTCTTTCCTTCAAGTAAGTTTACAGCGTATTCTGTATTTTTATTACAGTAGAAATCGAGTATTCAGGATCATAGAGTTCAGTCGCAGGCAGCTTTTCTCTCACTCAGGCTGTGTATGGTTCTATAGCAGTGATTAGCATATTTAGCTTCTCTGTAATTAGCTGAGGCATTACAAAGAGCAGTGCAGGAGAGCTAATTGTCAGTAAACAAAGCTAGACCTGCTCTAAAGAGTGAAAACAATTTCTTATCTGTAAATTAAAGAAAATCAATTTAGAGATAGGGACTGATTGTGGTGACATCACGCCATGCTCTTTACTCTAATCAAATAGCAGAGATTTGGTCAGGTAACCATAGAAACCTGTGTGCAAGAGAAGATAAAGTCTCTCTTGTGTAAAGTAAAAACAAAAGATCAATGTATTTAGAAAAAGTTTTCAATTACCTGCCCCTACATGTTGAAAGATTATCTTTGTAGTGAGAAAACCCCTTTTTAATTAAAAGCTAACCATAGAATTGTGCCTGTCTTTTGCTGGATTAAGATTAGTAAATCAGATTTATCACTTGGATGTAACTCAGTGCAACAATATTGCCCAAGGGAGTGTATGTCTTTTTTTTTTTCTTTTTTTCATACCTTTCTATTTTCTTGGTGATTTTCTCCTCCATTTCCTACCTTATGAGGTAGTTAATAATGGTTTCAAATGTCCAAAGAGTGCTTCACCCTAAACATCCTACCTAGAGCTTTAATATGCTACACAATCAAAGCCAATATTGGACTGTAGTGCCTGGGGCCCACCAGAGGAGTTGATTCTTGAGGCAAACCAGTGCAGTTGATTTTTGGGGACCACCTGCAGAGTTGATTCTTGGGTCCACCAGTAGAGTTGATTCCTGGAGCTCACCAGTAATATTAATTTTTGGTGCCCACCCAACAGTTACTGTACATGACTGCACATACTACACATGACTCTTGAAAATTGCCTCTTGCTTTTTGCCTCTGTTTCTCTTCCAGTCTCTCTGAAAATCAAACCCAGGCATGCCATGCTCAGGAGCCCACAATACCCAGGGTCCCACCAAGGGATTCTCCTGCTCTCCTGTGGGCTAGACCGAGTCTGATCTAAGCCACATTTTACTTGTGGCAATCATTTAAAATCATGGCATACTACATATTTCCTTTGGAGTTAAAGTCAGTGTTATAATAAATTTGCATGGAAGAATACACATTTGCTGTAAATGTTTCAAAGTAGTTGCCTAGTTTTAAAATGAGCCTAAAGGCTGGAGCTTTGGGGATAGTTTTGGCCAATCACAACCACTGTTGAACACAAGTGAGAGCAATTAGTTGTTAGCATGTAGATGAAGCCAAGATCCCTAATGAATAGCCATGAGCAGCCATTTCATTCAGATAGGCAGGATGATTGAGGTGGATGACAGTGTGGAACAAGTTCCTCAGAAGGCAGAATAAATAATAATGTTTCATTTTACATAGTTACATGGGACCGTGAAAAAAGACATATGTCCATCAAGTTCAACCCAAAGGGTTGGGGGAAAGATTGATAAGGAATCGGTACAATTAATTTTTTAAACTTTGCTTCCCACTATTTATGCAGACTTTGGGACCCTATAGTGATGTTTGTCTAATTCACTGTTCACTAGTCTCACTTTTTTCATTTCTCCATTTATTTACATGTTTTTTCTTGTTAACAAAGAAATATTTAAAGCCATTTTTGTCAACAGCATTTTGTTTTCCATTTTTGCTTTCCAAAAGCTTTAATGTTTTTTCCATCAAAATGGCCATGTGAGGGCTTGTATTTTTGTGTTTTTTAATGGTACTATTTAATGTACTATATGATGTATTGAGAAAATTTGGCAGTGTGTAATTGGAATCCTATCATAGCAAACAGGAATTTCACTAATGTGACAGAGGGCTTAAGTAGTTAAAATACTTTGAGCAGAGTCTCCGACTCAGGTCATTGCAAGTAGTTGTCAGCTAAATAACACAATGAACACCTGATTTGTTTGGAACAGAATCTGATCCTGAGCCCATTTTATGTTATAACAAATGCTAAATATTATGACATATACAGTGGGTTGCAAAAATATTCATAACCCTTGAACTGTTCCTCATTTTAAAAATTCTGTAACCATGAACTTAAATAGATTTGAATGATATTTTATGCAATAGAGCAACACAAAGTAACAGGTATTTCAGAAGTGTAAAGAAAATGATACATACTTTTCGAAATTTTTGCAAATTAAAAAAACTGAAAAGTATGGTGTGCATATGTATTTAGCCTTCCTGAGTATTGTTGAGCGATTATTATCCGGGCAAAGTTTAAATCGGGACGGTTTTTTATGGGGGAAACGGATTTTTTTTTTGAGTCACCGATTTAATTTTAGGTGAAAATCTGCCATTTAAACTATTAATTTTTTGGGCCCCTTTTTAGCGCCTCCTGTCATTTTTGGGGCGGCCCGAAAACAACTTTCAAATAGAGCAGATTGGGGCTGTGTGTTCGAAGTCATGCGGGATGTGTATGGGGGTTTCGATTGGGCTGGAAAAATCACATGGGAAATTGGGGTTTTCATAGAACAGCCCTTTTTTATTTGCCCCAGTGGTTTTAAAAGGTCTTTTAAGAGAAGGATTTTGTGCTCTTTTTCTGTTTTAAAAAAAAGCTCAGCGAAAATTTTTCTATTTGTTCACACGACAGCTTTCTTTTAGCTGTGAACATTAGAAATTTAGGGAGATATTAGAGATTTGCAGATTTTTAGTTAACTTTGGGTTGAAAATTTTTTAAAAAGCAACTTTGCGGGTTTTAATTGCAGGGGGGGGAGTGGGGAATTTGGGGGAGGCTTTCCCGGGGCCAGAACCCCAAAACAGAAATTTCAAATTCTTTAAAGGAAAAGGGTGGGTATTTTGCAGCCCAAGAACCCCCTTTGGGAAATTTTTACAAAACTTTTAGACCCTTTAAATTGGAATTGTTTTTTTAAACTGCTGTGTTTTTTAAATTTAAAAAAATTTTTTACTTAGTATGTTTTTTTTGGGGGTGAAAATCGTTTATATTTGGATTTAAACATTTTAAAAACCCCTTTTTGTGTAAACGGCGCCGGGATTTGATAGGTTTCAAAAAAAATAACCCCTTTTAATTTTTCCGTAATAAGAAAATTTCCCAAATAGGTTGTTTATTTTTACTTATTTGGCGCAGTCCAGAGCTTTGTTCAATGATTTTAGGCCCCTATGCACTATTTGTAAAAACATGCAAAATTTTTTTTGCAAAGCCCTTATTTGGGGGTAGGTTCAAAAAAAATACCTTATTTAAAATTTAATTTAAGTTTTTTTAAAATATTGTAGGAGGGATTTTTTATTTTCACTTTGGCGCCCGTCCCCCGCTTTTGTTCAAATTAAGGCCCCCCCTTGCAAAATTTAAAATTTTTAATTTTCAACAATTTTTAGCCACCGCCCGGGTTTTAATTTGATAGGGGTGAAAAAATTTCCTTATATTTATCCGTTTAAAATTTCAGATAGGTGTTTTTTTTCAAAAAGCCTTTTTTGGGGAAATCCAGGGTTTTTTCATTTGAGGGCCCCTTTTCACTTTAAAAATTTTAAAAACCCGCAAATTTTTCGTAGTTCCCCCCGCCGGTTATTTGATAGGGGCAAAAAAATCCTTATGTTACTTTGTTACATTTCAAATAGGTGTTTTTTTTCATTTTCGGCAAGGGGGCCAGCTTTTTTCATTGAAAGGGATCTTGCACTTAAATTTTAATAAAAAAATTTTGTAGTCACCCGGCCCGGGGTAATTTTGGTTTGGTGCAAAAATACCTTATTTTTCCGATACAAATTTCAGCATTGGGGTTTTTTTACTTTGGCCGAAATCCGTTTTTTCATAAAAGGGCAGCTTGCCTTTTAAATTTTGGTTTCAAGGGAATTTTTTGTCAATGCCAATGTATTTGATAGGTGCAAAACTCCACTTTTATTATCCCATACATTTCAGATAGTTGTTTTTTTTACTTTGGGGCCAAAGGGCCGCTTTTGTTCCTTAAAAGGGCCCCCTTGCACTTAAACCCTTTAATACAGCCAAAATTTTTTAAATTCCCCCAGGTGCTTTTTGATAGGGGCAAAAAATACTTTTTATTATTTTCCAATCGTTTTTTTAAAAAGCTGGGATTTTTACTTGGGGCGGCCCCCCTTTTTTTTCAAATAACCCCCTTTTACCCACAAATTTGATAGAAAAAAATTTTTAGAACATTTTCCCGTTTGTCATTGTCAAAAAAAAAACAAAATTTTTCAAACTGTGTAATTTTGAATGTTTTATTTGGGTTTGAATCTCCGGGGTTTTGGGGCAGATAGGCAATTTTGTATTATATTTTTTGAAAAATATAAAATTCCTAGTTTTTCTGGGATTTGTAATCCCTTGGGACTGGAGGAAGGGAAAAATTTTTTGAGTTTTGTCCCCTTACGTTCATTTTTTAGACCGCAAATTTTCCCGGTAATTTCGAAGAAACATTTCAGTTTTTAAACCTTTGTTGGCCCGTTTTAAAAATTTAGGGTTTTAAGAAAAATCTTTTTTATTTTGAGATTCCGTTTTTAAAAATGGATGTTCCAAAAACCCTCCTTTCCATACCCCCCAAATTTTTTATCTTTTTTTTTTAAAACAAAGGGGCGAAATGCGGTTGAAAGGGAGCCCAAAAGGGGGGGAGGGGGGGGGGCACACCCCCGGGGGGGGGAAAAAGGAGGAAAGGGACGAGAAAAAGGGGGCTCCAATTTCCCGGCTGGCAAGACAACACCCAAAAACCCTGGATCGCGGTTTGGAAAACCTCAGGCCGTCAAATTTCGGGGGGGGTGGGGGGGGCCCCCCGTGAATTTCTAATAACGAAAAGCTCCGGGGAAAACTGTTCTTCAGTGGGGTTAAATTGCCCAAACCCTTTAAACCCTTGGGAGGGTTATTGGCCCCTTTTCCTTCCAAAATTTTCCCTTGGCCCATCTCCCCAATGTTATCCATCGCATCCCGGGACCAAAAATGAAGGGGGGCAGCCCCCAAAAATGTCAATTTCGTGTTTCCCACCCGACTGTGGAAAATTTAAAATTTTAAGACCTATGATGACAAAAAAAGCGGTTTGGGGGGCAGAAAGGGGAAATTTTCCCAAAGGGCCAAGAGGCCCCCGGGGGGAAAGAAATTTTTTTTTTGGGTCCCCGACACCTTAAAATTTCTGATTCCAAACAAAAGGTTAGGAAAAGGGAAAAGCCCGGTCAAACGGGCAAAAATCCCGGGCTCCCGCAAGCATTGCATTTCCCCTTGTTGTAGCCCCGGGCTTTCCCGGATTTCCATTACAGTAAAGGACGAACCCGGTCACCTGTGTTAAGATGGGAAGGAAGGATAGGGGGATAAAGAAAATTTTGGCCCGGCCCCGGCTTTTTTAAACAAGGGAATTTTCTTGGCGAAGGCGCTTCATACATGGGGCGAGGGGAAAAAACAGGGGGTGGTGGTTTAAATTCCGGGTTCCCCGCCTCAAAAAAGGGAGGGGATGGGGGCCCCAAAAAAGGCCGCTGATAAAGGGGGTTTTCCCCCCAGCCTTCCGGGCTTTTAACGGAAAACCCCACTCCTCGCCCTTATTCCCCTCAAAAAGGTTCCCCGGACCTCTCAATGCTGGGAATTCATGAGGGAAGCCAAGGGATTCACCCAGCGGATTTTCATTTTGCCCCCCTTTGCCGAAAAAATTCAAAAAAGGGAGAGGCAAGATAAATTTTTGGGGTTTAACGGCGCACAAACCCGTCTTAAATTCAAATGCAAAGCGAATTGAAAATTTACTTGAAAAGGAGGGGAAAAAAATTGGGAAAAAAAAGCGGCCCGGAACCGATTTCAGGGGCTTCCAACCACGTCACACCCCCTTATCCCCTCCTCCAGCCTCCCCCACCACCACCAAAAAAGTTTTCCCTTTAAATGCCCCAATTTTCTTTCAAAGTCTTTATAGGGGAATTTAGCCTCCGCTTCCCCGCCTTTACGTCGCCCAAAAAACCACCCAAGAATTAAAAAAACAAGAAGTACATCGATCCTCCCCCCATTGGCCTTTCGCCCCGCACGCCCTAATTTTCGAGGCGAAAATCTAGCAGGGCCGACTTTCTGGGCATCCGGTTTTTGGGGGAGGTAAAAAGAAACCTTTAAAACCAAAACCCCCCCAAAAGGGAAAAAAACCAGGGAAGCCGGGGATTGGGGCCCCGGGGTTTTGGCCTTTGGAAAAAGGTTTTCCCCCCTTTTTTGGGGCTGGTGGAAACAAGGGGGTTCTGCCCACTTTATGGGCCCTTTTCCACCCCCTCCCGTTGTTGCCCCGATGCAGGGAAATTTAGGCCAAGGGGGGCCGAAAAAGCCGGGCCCTTTCCCTGGGCCCCTACGTGTTTACTAAAAAATTTCAAGGGCCATTGTCTGCCAAACTGTGGCGGAAAAGTCCCTCGACCCAAAAAACCTCCGAAGGATTGGAAGACACCGGGGCCCAAAGGCCCCCTATGGTCACCCGTGAAAAGGGTTTTACTGGGGTTTAGCTGGTCGGGAAAGTTTGGTGGTGACTGGGCTCTCAGGCTCGGCGCATCTTTTTCAAAAACCGCGGATTGGGGCAGGGGGTCTTTCTCCCAAAGGGCCCCTTTTGGGGGATCACGTGCCCCAGGGGAAACCAAAGGGCCCCCCTTTTGATTGGGAAAAATTAATCTGTTTTTTGGGAAAAACCCGGTCCACAAGCAAGGTCAGGAGGGTTTTGGTTTCCTCTCCAAATCCCAACCCCGAACTGTAGCGCTGTGGTTTGAAAAAGAACCTTTTTGTCCAAAGGGAAGGTTGGTTTCGATAAACGGGCGAAAAACCGGGTGGCCGGGGGCCCCCTTTAAAAATTTGATAAAGGGTTAGAAACACCTTTTCCCTTATTCCGGGCCCAAAGGTTCAAGAACCCTTTGTTGTCCCGAAATTTCTAAAAACGCTAAACCCGGGGGTGGGGCCCGCCTTTCTGAGGTAGGGGCCGTTGAGGGTTTTTTGCACCCTTTTCCTTTTGTTAAGGAAGGGGTGCCCAAGCCCTTTTTCGAAAATTTTTCCCCCTGGCTGCGGTTTTCACATTTTAGGCTCGGCCTCCCACGGTTTAAACCGGAAAAACCATTCTTTCCCGTGGCAAACATTTTGGGAAATTTCCCCCCCCCTTTCCACCTTGTCCCTGGGCCCAAATTTTGGCAGCAGCGCAATGCCATTTACGCAGTAAAGGGGACACATGCTTACAATCAGCCGGGGAGGGAAAACCCCGGGGGGTTGATCCCCCCGGAGTGGAGGCCGGGGAAAGAGTTTTGGGACCATCCCCCTTTCCCAGGTTTTTTAAGAGAAACCAATCAAAATTGGGTTTTCCCGGGTGGGCCCAAAAACCCTTGGGCAGGGATGAGGGATTGTGGGGGACTTTGGGTTTTGGAAAAAAGCAAACCGTTTTTTGGAAACTCTTTAACAACAGGTCCATTGCGCCGACAGGAGGGGTTTTTTAAAAGGGGCAAAAAAGGGGGTTTGGGCAAGGGGCCAAATTTTTTCTCCGTCGTTTTCCCCTTGGGGGCCCCGGGCAGTTTCCCCAAAATTTTTTTTGGTCTTCATTAGGCAAATGGTTCGGTGTTTTCCCGTGCTAATGCAGGCGGCCGGGCAAACAGCTCTCCCGGGTTCATCATCTCAGGCAAAAATCAGGGCTGTGTTTTAAGCCGTTTCCCGGGGGAAAACCCCGGAAGTTAGGAGGTTTTTCCCCGACACCGGCGACCCCACGGGCCCTGCCTTTTGGAAAGTGGGTTTGGGGCTAATTTGAAAGGGGGAGGGGGACGGGTTGGAAAAAATCATTTTTCTTAAATGAAACCCCTTTTCGCAGAAAGGTTTTGGGGAAATTTAAAGGGTCCATTCTACCAAAAATGGGGTGCTTGGGATGCTCCAATTTTTCCCCAAAAATTTTATCTTTTGCCAAATTAAGGGTTTCGCAAAAAATGAACAACCGGGTTAAAGGTTGGGCCCCCCCCCCCTTTCCCGGAACCCCAAAAAAACAAAACCCTTTGCGACCCAATTTTTTCACCCCCCAAATTTTGGAAATAAAAAACAGGAAATTGGGGGGACCATTTGGGGTTGATTGAAAATGGGGGGAATCTGGGGTTTTCGTTGCTTCCAAGTTCTTCTTAAAAAGTCCCCGGTTTTAAAAATTTCGACAGCAAAGGGGAACCAGTAGGGGTGCCAAGTAAGCCGGGGAGCGGCAACAGCAAAACAGCAGGCAATGTGGCTAAGCCTAATTTGGAAAGACTTGGAAAAACCTTTTATTTACCCCCTTTACCAAAAGCATGTAATTTCAGGGGGACAACATCCAAAACACAAAGGACCCCGCTTAAGATCATGGTGCAACGACCCATCTGCGTTTTCAAAACCCGATGTTTTTTGGATGTGGTTTTCCACCCAAAAAGACCCCCCCCGGGGATTTCCCCAAAAAGGATTAAAAAGGCCCCCAAACTGGGTCGCCCCGCCAAAAGAGGTGTTGTCCTGCCCAAACAAACCAGCGTCATTTTTCTGGGGCCCCCTTTAGCACAGCTGGAGGAGTCAATTACCCCGACCCCAAACCGGGTTTCCATTTAAAATAATGTGGATCGTTTACTTTCATTCCCCAAATGAATTCAGGGATTTTGGAAAAATTTTGATGGGTTTGTGGGGCCAATTTGGCCGGAAAAATTTTATTCCGTTTTTTGGTGTTTTCTAAAATTAAAACAAATTTTTTTCCCAACAGAAAAGGTCCCTTGAAAAACTTTTTTTTTTAAAAGGTTTCTATGGTTTTATCCTGCAGGTTTTTTTATTTCCGTTTTTCCGCAAAAAATTGTTAATTGGGTTTTGGGGGGGTTTTTCTTTTGGAGGGGCATAAAAGGGTTTTCCCTGAAAAAACCGTATTCCATTTACCCGCTTAAACTTTTGTTGAACGCTTTTGCCCATGGTAAAGAGGGAGGGGTTCCCTGGTGCTGTGAGATAAACAGATTTTTAAATTTTCCCTTTTCCTTTTGGGCCCCAAAAAATGGGTTGGGGGTTCTAAGTGGCAAATTTTTCCCCCCAAATTTTAAAAGTGGCTGGAAAGGTTTATTTTTGGTAATTTTTTTTGGGGTTTTGCTTTGGCTTGTGAGGATACAGGTTTATTCATGTTTCCTTTGGGAAAACAGAAAAAGTGGCTTAAATTAAGTTTGGGATTTCTCCCTTCAGAATTTTAACCCGGGGATCCCCGAGCAAGTTCAATTTTTATAAATTTTTTTTTGGGGCTTGCTGGCTTTGAAATGCAGCAATACTACAGGGCCTATTCTAAAAAAATGTTTGGGTTTCTAGCAGACATTTGTTCTTCACAATTGTCAAAAAAGTGGGTCAAGGGGTTTATTGGTTTTTAATTTTTGGGGGGGGATTTTTTCTGTGAAATGGGAGCTTTTACTACAGGGTTTCCCCATTTAAAAAATGTGGTTTCTAACGGGCAAATTTTTTTCTTCCCCAAAATTTCAAAAGTGGAAGGGGATTTTTGGGGGTTTTTGGGGGGAGTTTAAACCGGTAATGACAAGCCGGGTTTTTTTTTTTTTTTTTTTTTTATTACAAGGGCCCATTAAAAAAAAAAATATTTGGGTTTTTTAAAAAAAATTTTTTTCTTTTTACAATTGTCAAAAAGTGGGTTTAAGGGTCTTTTTGGAAAATTTTTGGGGGGCATTTTTTCTGTGGAAAAAAGCCCGCTATAACTTTCAAGGCCTAAAATAAATAAAAAATGGGTTGGGTTTTTCTAAACCCAAAACATTATGTTTTTCACAAATTTCAAAATTTTCAGGGTGGGTGGTGCCTTGTCCAAAAACAGGTTATACGCACACCTCAAAAGGGCACCCTATTGCAAAAAAATTTACTTTTTTTTTGCAAAGATCTTTAAAAAAGCTGCAATCCCCCGTAATGAGACAACCCCCAAAATTTAAAAAACCTTTTTAAAAAAAAAGGGAAAAAAATATGGGGGTGGGAATTCCCCCCTATTTTTTAAAAAAAATTTTTTTTTAGAATTAAACTACTAAAAAACTGGCATCAAAAAAATAGTGATTCAAATATTTTTTTGTGAATTTTACAAGGGGGTTAACAGGAAAACGTGAACAGTTTAGGTTATCAGGCAGGTCTTGTCAGAATTTTCCAAATTTTTAACTAAAATGGGTTTTT
This sequence comes from Phyllomedusa bahiana, assembly GCA_025379985.1. NCBI lineage: Eukaryota > Metazoa > Chordata > Amphibia > Anura > Hylidae > Phyllomedusa > Phyllomedusa bahiana. The sequence goes on from JAODAL010036526.1 coordinate 22,134, forward strand.
CAAAGGACTCCCCTTTTTCCCGGGACTTTTTAAATTTTGGGGGTCAAGGGAGGTTTGGGGCTCATGCGGGGCCCAAACAAAGGGAAAGTCAATGTCCAGTTTTCAAAATAAAATGGTTTGGTTTTTAAAGGGCCCCCCTTTTTCCCCAGCCAAATTTTTTTAATCTGTGGGTTGACGGTTTTTGGGGCATTCGCCCCGGGCCCGGAAGATTTTAGTTTAAAGTCCATTTTTAACTAAAAAAAGGGGGTTCAAAGCTCATTTTTGCGGCTTTTTTAAAAATTTGGGGTCATGCGGTTTGGGGCTCATGCTGTGGCCCCGGACAGGTAAAGTCAAAAGTTTTAGTTCCCCAAATAAAATGGTTTGGTTTTAAGACTCCTTTTTAAAGGCACTTTTTAATCCGGAGGTTTAAAATAGTTTTAAAGGGATGCTGGGGTTCCAGGGTCAGGGATATGAATGTTTTATTCAAGTAAAAAGATGGTTCAAATCAAAAACTGCCTTTTGGCACTTTTTTTTTTGTGGGTCATGCAGGGTTTTAAAGGGGCATCTGTGGTACAAAGGGCAGGGTAGTGAATGGGTGACTTTTTTTTTCCGGGTTTATTAAAAATTTAAGGGGTTTTCCTAAAGGGGTTAGGTAAAAACACGTATCCCCAAATTTACTGTTGTGAATGTTTTTAAATTCCAGCTTCCTCCAGCCCATTTGGGTGTAAGAATGGGGGGGGGGGTTGTTCCTTTTCCCCTAGACTTTTTTGGTCATTCGGCGGTAATTTTTATTATCGACTACGGAAATGTCTTGATTTAAATTTCCGATATCGACCAAAAGGGCCTCCCCAGGATAGTCAAAGTAAACCTATCCCTATTCCCGAGCTCATTTTTTCTGCAGGACCACCTTTAGCTGCAATGACTGTTGGGTATGTTTCTAATAGCTTTGCACATCTTGAGGCTGGAATTTTTGCCCATTCTTCCTTGCAAAAGAGATCTAGCTCAGTTCAGATTGGTTGACAAATGTTTGTGAATAGCAATTTTTAAGTCATGACACAGATTCCTAATGGGATAAAGGTCTGCACTTTGACTGGGTCATTTTAACAAATCACTATGCTTTGATTTAAAGTGGTTTACTCATTACAGGCTTTCACAGGCATCTGAGCTGTTTCTTCAAATCCAATAGGCATGTCTTCCCTCACTGAAGAGTGGTGATATCATCACACCCCCTTTACTGTCCCTGTTCCTGCTCAGTCCTCTTCTTCAATTAGTGTGAGCAGTGGCAAGGAGTGGAGGTCACATCTCTGCAGACCTCCTGCAATGGTCAGTTATCATGCCTGGGGAGCTGCGTGTTACCTCTCTCCCAGGCTCCACAAGTATTCCATGTGACTAGAACAACTGCATCGGTATAAACGGTTATAAATACAGCCTGAAATGATTAAACAAATGTGAGAAATGCAAATTGCAAGCAGAGTGTATAAGGTTGTTTTATATGTGTGGAGGAGCATAGTGTATAAGGCTGTGTGATATGGATAGAGGAGTGAATCTGGCAGCGAAAGAGACTGAATAAGTTCACAGATCCTGCACAATTTGCTATCACTGAGAGAGAAGCAGAGAGGATCACAGGCAGCCTCATACAGCACAGGGGAGTAAGGCCTTGTCCCCACGGGCACATGTTTTCACCCGATTTTTCAGACTGTTTTCGGTTTTGAAAACCGTCTGCAAATCAGGTGAAAACTTTTAACATGGGCGTCTATGGAAAACCCACACAGCAGTCCACACAGCACAGGTTTTCCGCCCAGCGGTTTCTCAGACTGCCGGCGGCCTGAAAAACATGAAACATGTTTATTCTTCTGTTCGGTTTTCTGGCGACAGAAGAACATGTCTATGTGAAGGGGAGGGCTTTTCTCCACTAATCAAGGAGAAAAGCCATCCTCCAGCGGCCGTGTGCACAGCACGAAAACAGTTCAAATACTGGTCGGATAAACCGACCGGTATTTGTCCTGTGCCGTGTAAACGGCCCTTTAGAGGAAGACATGATAACACATACACAGACAGCCCGCACCCAGCACAGAGAGCTCAGGCAGCCAGTGTCACACAGCTCAGGGGGTAGTGAGCACAGATAGTGCAGGACAGTCAATCAGCCAATCACAGCAAAAGGCGTGTGGCCCAACCTCAGGCTGCAGAAGCAGCTCTAGACACCGATTAGCTAATAGCTGCTATACGAAATGATTTAGGTAATACAAACCAATTGCAAAAGTACTTATTTTTACTGTCCCCATCATTACAGATTTGATATTTATCTCATCTCACCAGAGCCCTTTTTCCACAGCTTTTTGAAAACTGCAAACAGAATTTCTTATAGTTTTCTTTCAAAAAAGGCTTTCTTCTTGCCACTCTTCCATAAAAGCCAGATACTGGGACACTACGGCTAATATTTGTCCTGTGGACAGATTCTCCCACCTGCGCTTTCAATCTCTGCATCATCTACAGAGTGACCCTGGGAACTGCTTCTCTTATTACTGCTTATATAGTGAAGGATCAGATATTCTCTGGTAGATTGGGAATTTGAGAAGACAGTTGTTCTTATCATGTTGGGGCAGGCCACACATTTACTACAAGGGAAAAAGCCTTGTTTGGGTCCTCGTGTGCTAAATGGGTTGCGGTTAAGAGTTATTTGGTGACTTCTAACCAGGCAGTCTCTCAAATTGGGAGATCTCCTGGCTGTCATAATAGGGTATTCAGGAATCACCTTCGCCAGCATTGGATCAGTTTTTAATATGTTCCAATGCGTGCTCAAGATATCCCGTAATTTTAACCACTGTTGGTTGTAGGTGGTAATGTATCGGATGTTATTATCTACCTTCTTACTCCTTTGTTGTAATAAAAGGTCCCTAGGGGTATGTCGGGCACGATTGTACGCTCTCTTGATGTTCCTCTTGCTGTATCCTCTCTCCACAAATCGCTCTTTGAGATCCTTTTCTTGAGTCTCAAAGCCTACATCAGAAGAACATATGCGTTGCATACGTAAAAATTGGCCAACTGGAATGGCCTTAATTGTGGATGAATTGTGGAAAGAGGAGGCATGCAAGAGGCTATTAACCGATGTGTCCTTATGATAAACATCTGTCTGTATGGCTCGATCTTCATCGATTTTTATGGCAAAATCCAGGAATTCAAGGCGTCTTATATCAGCTTTAAATGTCAGTCTAATGTTGTATTCATTGGCATTTAACTTTGCCATGAATTCAGTTAGTTGAGGCATCGACCCGTGCCATAGAAACAGCACATCGTCGATATACCTCAGCCAACACTGAACCTGGTCTGCCATATTTGGTATGTCTTCCTGAAACACTTGCCTCTCCCAATATCCCAGGAATAAATTTGCGTAAGCTGGAGCGCACGCTGCCCCCATGGCGGTCCCTTGGCATTGGATATAATGCTGATCTCTAAAGACAAAGGCATTATGGGTAAGTATGAATCTAATAAGATCCAAAATTAATTGACTTAAATCGGGTTCCAAGCCACTAGATCTAAGAAAAAAAAAAAAAAGACTTGCGAAACGTGCGTCGGGGCTCTGATATACTTCTTTAATCTATAGGCTTGTTATATCAGCCAATGCACTCCATGACTATTGGTAGATTTTATCTAGAGTGATGTTATATTGTATATATTGTATACCTCCCGGTATTATACTTCTATCTATACTGTCATTATAGTGAATAGACCCGTCTTATATGGGATCCCTTTAGAACCTGTTCTATGTTTGTAGGATGTTTTAATATGTTACTAATAAAGATTGTTATTTTTATACCAGTTACTCTCTATGCTTTGTGATTGTTACATATATGAAAGTGGTTCGGCAAAACTAGGCGCATTACTGCTCGAACAGGCAGACCTATTTCAATGTGGTCTGCCTGAGCCTGAGGAGTCGAAGTGGAGCTAGGTTTGCCATTAGGGCAGAAAAAGTCCCTTATTTCTCAGCTTACACCAGTACAGTAATAAAAAGTAATTTCTGATAATTATCAGACTATATAAAATGAAATTATATACATTTAATAAAAAATTTTATCATATAAACTTAATATAAAAATATATATCCCAAAAATATAATCATATCTCCTATAAAATGCATTTAAATTTAATAGAATCTAAAACTAGTTTTACATTAAATAACCCACTGATGTTGTTTAGATTTTACAATTTTTAATTTTTACAACATTAAACTTGAAATGTATTTTTACAGGTTTTGCTGGGATCTGTTGTCCACCAAGTAAGATCAGTACCATAGTTTCTACTCACTGACATGCTATTCTAATGACTTTTCTTTTATTTCAGCCTATCTATAACCTTTTTACATGTTAGGCACATTATTAATGCACCTAAGTTTCGTAATGCGCCTAACACATAGAGACGAGGTACGTCGAACTATAGACTCCATTTATAATCGCACAAAAAACACTTTCATACATTCAAGCGCATAATACACTGAAAACGAGACTCGACAATTCACTTAGAAACGCCTTCCTTCATACATCTCTCCCATAGAGTTTACATTTCTTTTACAACTTTAAAACTAATATTTATTTATTTTCTCTGAATCAGCTTTATCTAGGAACCATTGACAATTTCCATCTACAAAGCTATGTGAAGGTTTTTTCCTGGCTGAAGAGTAGTTTTTATTAGTACTATTTTGGGATGCATGTAATCTTTTGATTACTTTTTTTTACAATTTTGTTAGAGAGGCGAAGTGACAACATTGGATTTTTTATGGCATTCACGCTAGCTCAGACTTTTACAGATGTGGAAAAGCTAATTATTTTGATTTTTTTTTTATTGTTTTATGTATTAAAGGAGATGTTTTTATATTTTTAAATCTTTTTTTACTGTCATTATACAATTTCTTCTACACTGTCCTGTGATAATAATGTCCTGCAGGAAAGTATATAATTACAGCTTTCCCATTACACTCTGTCTCTGTGTGATGTAAAAGAAGTAGTAAGTTGACAGGCCTGGGAGCTATTATCAGGCATTGACCACAGCATCAAAGAAGTTAAATGGCCTGGTTTACAGTTATCTTTTGTCCCGACTGCTTAAGGAAGGTGCTAGATTTAACTAACAGCTTCTGAACCTGCTCTATACCTTATCATGATGCACAGCTATATTAACCCCTTACTGCCGCAGGCAGTCTTGACTTCCCTGACAGAGCCCCATTCTTTAAATATGACTTGTGTCACTTTATGTGAGAATAACTTTTTGATACTTTTACCTATCCATGTGATTCAGAGATTGTTTCCTCGTGACACATTGTGCTTTAAGTTGGTAAGAAATGTTGTTTCATACAATCTTTTCTTCCTGAAAAATATCAAAATATCGTAATAATTTAGAAAAATGTCCACAGTTAAAAAATTTCTGCGTGTAAGACAGATAGTTATTCCCCAAAAAATAGTTTAAAACTAGCATCTACCATATGTTTACTGTAGGTTGGCATCATTTTTTAACCAATTAACGCCGAGGCCTATTTTTTTTCACGTTCATTTTTTCCTCCCCACCTTCACAGGGCCATAACTTTTTTATTTTTTCATCTACATAGACATGTGAGGGCTTTTATTTTGTGGGACAAATTGTACTTTCTAATGGTGTCATTCATCGCACCATAGAATATACTTGTAAAGCACAAAAAAATTGGAGTGGAGCAAAATATGAAAAAAGTACTTGAGCCGTGTTTGCAGGTGTTTTGCTTTTACGGTGTTCAATCCTCAGTAAAATTATGTATTATCTGTATTCTACAGGTTCATGTAAATCCGAAAATACCAAACATGTATGATTTTTGTCATGTTTTGGTACCATAAAAAAATTTCTATTTTTGAAGTTTGTGCGATGCCGCCATTTTCTGCAAGCAATAACTTTTTTTTACTAACACTAACAACATCACACTGCAATCCTGCTACAAAGCCCCTTAATGGTATTAGGACACACTCATATGTCATATGTCGGTAAGGGCTTAAAAGTCTTATTTTTTTTAAGACGTTAGGGGGCCTAGAAATTTAGCAGTAATTTTTCACATTTTCAAAAAAATTTGTAACACAGATTTTTTAGGGATCAGTCCAGTTCTGAAGTGGCTTTGATTGGTCTGTATGTTAGGTACCCCCATAAATTACTTTAGCTAAGAAACTAAACACCTTAACGTATTCAACACAGCATTTAGGAATTTTTTTAGCCCATTTGGTGTTTCACAGAAATTAAAGCAAAGTGAAAGTGAAATTTCAAAACGCTGTTTTTCTTTCATATTTTCAACTTTTATCCATTATTCACTGAAACACGTTAAATGTGACCAGAAGGCACTTCCGGTTCCGGCGCCACCATGAAAGATAGAACGGGAGCTCCTGGACATCAGGGCGACTTTGCGAATTCATACCCGTCAAACCAGCCCATCTGTAGCCCACGATCAGAGGAGGCACTAAGGAGACTTACCGGAGCGGTCCGAGGCAGGCACGAGACACAGAGAGCGCCGAAGATAGCGGGGAAGCAAAAGCCCGCGAAACGTTCGCGCCACTTGTGAGGAGCAGCCGCAGGCACCAGACTTCAGCACTTCCCTCCCGCACTGTGTGATAGGCGCCGAGATGAGATTCCAGGCGTAATCTCCTGTCCTCCAGGAACTCCATCAGGGCTTCACAAGGTTCAGATGCCCTGCCAGGTATGACAGTCGGGCGCTTTCACTAATCCTCCGCTTGCTATACGTCCCCTGAGGGAACGTCAGCACACCCTCCCCCTGAGCTTATATAGGGAATAAACAACGCATAAAAGTCTCCTCCGGTTTTCAGAGGAACCCATCATTTTGGACATACTGGGGAGGTACTGATTCCTATCCTCAGGCAGGGGTAGCTCTCTCCTCCTCCCCCCAGTCAACGAACAGATTCTCTTGCTGAATTGTTGGCTGCTAGGGAGAAACCAAGTCAATCAGTCTCACCCTCAATACGCTTCCCAGCATTATCGGGCCACGCCTTGCCCATTGCGAATGACAAGGGGTCTTGACAAGCCCTCTCCCCCTCTTCCTTTGGCCTCACCTGACCATTAGGCCTGGCACCCCCTATTCAGGAAGTTCAGATCATACTCTATATAAAGTTACTGCCAATCCTTTTTAGTCTTTTTAAGTCTACTGTCTATGGAAAAATACGTCTGTAAAATGGGTCACACTAAAAATGTCAAACAAAAAGGGGAAGGATAGCAAGGACCAACCTCCAGGCTCCCAGCAACCTCCATGCCAGACTCCCCAGCAAGATCTTTTGGCCAACACAGGTCCTTCTTCAGATTGGGACCTTCAGGCCCTTCAGCCAAAGCCTCCACTCCACCCGAGAAACAACTCATTTCCCCAGATGCTAATTCTCTACAGATAGATCCAGCAAGTTCTCAATTTACGATGATAGAACGGAGGTAGCGAAACAGATTTTGGAGGACCTCCAGACCTCCCTGACTGCCTCTGTAGCATGAATGGTAGTGCAGGTGAAAGCTGACGTTAAAATACAGTCTGAATGCCAAGATGATCACGACCTTCAGATCCAGGATCTTGCCAGTGATATGGATAAGGTCCATTCGGATCTCTCAGATCTGGTTCAAGAAAATTGCCGATTAAAGGACAAACTGGAAGATCTTGAAAACAGGTCTCGGAGAAATAATCTGTGAATTATAGGGGTCTCGGAGCCGATCTCAACAAACGAGCTGATAAACTTATGCGAAAGAGACTTGCCAGAAGCCTTGGGCCTAAGACGGCCCTGTAAAGTAGAAAGAGCGCATAGGATTGGACCCGACCTGAGGAATGGCGCTAAATCCTCCTCGCGCCCTAACAAGCCTTCATCTCCTGCCGCTTGCCCGTGTCACATTATAGCCAAATTTCTTGATTTCACAGACAAAGTCGCAATCCGAAGACTCCAATCTGATCTCATCTTCAGAGGCAGGAAAATATTAGTCTTTGAGGACTTTTTTGCCGAGGTAGTTCGTAAACGAAGGACATTTTCACCCATTTGCTCTGCTCTGTTTCTTAATCAAGTAAAATTTGCCCTGCTCTACCCGGCAACCTAGAAAATTTTTCACAAAAATGGCAACATCTCTACATTCCATTCCCCGTAGGAGGCTCAAAGTTTCGTTGATGAGGGCACCATGAGACACTCGAGACCAGCTTCCCTTTCTACTCCTCACCGCTCCTCTCCGCCTCCCAGCTCCTCCTTCACCTTCAGGGACACTGCCCAATCTGTAGAAGAAGATCCAGACCCTGCATTCTCTTCGCCTACCATGACCCCCAAGGAACAGAGGAAACGTCAAGCCTCTAAAATGGCTGAATGAGTCTTTGTCCCTTTCAACCATCCTCTTCTCTGGAGAATTGACCCACCGGCGAGCTCCCTTCCTTTCTGGTGTTTGGGGGTTCAGACCGGCTCTACTTTAGGTTTCTCCCTATGGGCTTACGTCAATCGGGCCCCGGTTGTCCTGGACACTTCCATTTTTGCCTGTGCTTTTGAATTTTCTTGTTTGATTCCAGCTTATGGTGGAAAAAAGCGAGTCGCTTTGCACACTTTCCGAGGAAGAAACGTTGTGTACTTATTTTTTCTTTTTCTTTTCTCTTCCCTGGAATGCTGGGCTGGTCTTAGCCCATTGTTGTGTCTTTTGTACGTCTTTGTCTCCCTAAGTGTTTTCCCCGTTACCTACATCAAGAGCAGCAGAGCTATTCGGCAGCCTAAACCGAAACAATGAAAGTGGTTTCCTGGAACATTAAAGGACTGCGCTCGCCTACTAAGAGATTGATGGTATTGAGGCACCTTAAGCGCCTTAAAGTTGATGTAGCCTTTCTTCAGGAGACCCACCTCTCTGAGAAGGAGCGTATGAAACATTTGTGGATGGGACAGGTGCTCGGCTCACTGGCAGTCGATAACAAAGCTGGAGTTCTAACCCTAGTGGCGAAGAGTTTTTGCGGCCAGGTTGTGAAGCATGGCCATGATGGGGAGGGTAGATAGTGCAATGTCATCCTGCGCCTGCATGAGGAGCTATTGTCACTCTATAACATCTATGGCCCAAATTCTGGTAGCTCGGCCTTCTTTAAAGGCCTTGAGCCTATTCTACTTAGTGATCCTGTTGAACACAAAATAGTGGTAGGAGACTTTAACTCCCTCATGCAAATGCGGGAGGACAAAAGGGACACCTCATCCTCGAGGATAACCCAGAGGCTCAAAATCTCACACCTTGATAGATTTGCCGAGAACCTGGGCATTTGTGATGTGTGGCGTACACACAATCCGGAAGGTAGAGAGTTCTCTCATTACTCTCCCCCCCATGATACATGGTCCCGAATAGATTACATTTTTGTCTCCCGAAGCCCCCTCGCCAGAGCAAAGGATCCGCAAATTGGGGATTTGGTTATTTCGGATCATTCCCTTGTCACCCTAATAGTCACAGACAGGTTTCCCAGAGGGTCTGACTTCATCTGGAGATTCCCCACATTCCTAGCTAAAGAAGAGGAATGTCAATTAATGCTTCAGGGATGGTGACTGGAATACCACTCATATAATGAAGCCCATCAAACTACTCCACAACTTTATTGGGAAACAGCCAAATCTGTCATCAGGGGGAAGCTGATTGAACACTTAGCCCGTCTCAAAAAAACACTCAACCAAAATTAACCTCTATGCAAATAAACTACGTGAAGCTTATGTTTCCTTCACAACTTCCCCATCCCCTGAAGCTAAAAGTAACTGGCAAACCACCAAAAAGGATTACGAACATTGGCTCGAGAAGAGAGAGCTACTGTACAAATCTAAGAGTGAGGCTAAATTTTTCCGTTATGGTAGCAAACCAGGGAGGCTTCTGGCCAAATTTGCAAAAGGGCATCACCCCCCTTCTTCCCTTCCTGCCCTGAGGAATGGAGATGGTGTCATCAAAACAGAGGGTGGGAAAGTAACGGAGATTTTGCGGTCCTTCTACAAATCTCTTTACACTGCTAAACAGCATGATAAACCACAGTCTCAAGATTGGCTAAGTAAAATTGATATCACACAACTTTCGGCTGAAGAGGTAGCCTTGCTAGGATCTCCAGTTTCTGCCCCTGAACTTGAATCTGCAATATCTAAGATAAAAGCAAACAAAGCCCCTGGACCTTACGGTTTTACCAGGGAATTTTTTAAGACACTAAAACAACAGATCACTCCGACTTTATTATCTCTAGATAACAATTACCTTTCGGGGTCCCCTATTAGTGTTGAGCGATTATTATCAACAAAGTTGAAATCGACACGGTATTTACGTTGATCGGATTTTTTAGATCACGTGATAATTTAGGTTAAAATGTGTGCATAATCTATTAATATCGCGCCATTTTCGGCGCGTCCTGTCATTTTGGCGGCCAGCAAATCAGCTTACAGAATAGAGCAGGGTGAGATGTGTGTGCGACGTCATGACTGGGATGTGTATGGTTGCGATTGGCTGGAAAAAATCACATGACCTCATTTTACATAGAACAGCCCTTCCTGTTCATGATCAGTGTCTGTCAGCGTCTCATAGCAGTAGGACGTGCGCTCTGCCTCTGTCCAAACAGCTCAGCAAACAGCTCAGCGAAATTATTCTATTTCTTCACAGAGAAAGCTCTACTGTTAGCTGTGATCCTTACAACTTAGTAAGATCAGAGATTTGAAGATTTTATGTAGTTAGGTAGAGAATTTTAGAGGAGCATCTACCGGTGTAAAGTCACGGGTGGAGCGGGGGGGGGGGGTGTCCCGTGGGCGAACACAGCCAAGCTCTTTAAAGAATACTGGATATAGTTCACCAAGACTTAGTGTAGACATTGCACTGCAATAGCTTTATTATTAACAGTTTTCTATTGAATTTTTTCCTGGATATTGGGCAGCCTGAACTTATATAAGAATACACATCTTTTCTAGTAACTGCAGGTCTCTTTGTTAGGTGCAAAACTCCACTTTTATTATCAGTATACATTTCAGATAGGTGTTCTTTTTCAATTTTGCCCATTCCAGCTTTGTTGATATAGCCACCTTGCAGTTAAATTAGAATCCAGCAATTTTGTAGTCAGCACAGGTTGATAGGTGCCAAAAATATCTTTCATTATCCGAATACATTTCAGATACGTGTTTTTTTCACTTTGGTGCAGTACAGCTTTGTTGATAGAGCTACTTTGCAGTTAAATGTGAATACAGCAATTTTGTAGTCACCACAGGTGAATTGAAAGGCGCTAAAAATACCTTTTATTATCCGAATACATTTCAGATACGTGTTTTTTTCACTTTTGGTCAGTCAAGCTTTGTTGATAGATCTACTTTGCAGTTAAATTTGAATCCAGCAACTTTATAGTCACCACAGGTTGATAGGTGCCAAAAAATACCTTTTATTATCAGTATACATTTCAGATATGTGTTTTTCACTTTGGCGCAGGCCAGCTGTGTTGATAGAGCCACCTTGCAGTTAAATTTGAATCCAGCAACTTTGTAGTCACCACAGGTGTGCCAAAAATACCTTTTAATATCCGTATACATTTCAGACAGGTGTTTTTTTTCACTTTTGGTCAGTCAAGCTTTGTTGATAGATCTACTTTGCAGTTAAATTTGAATACAGCAATTTAGTAGTCACCACAGGTGAATTGATAGGTGCCAAAAAATACCTTATATTATCCCGTATACATTTCAGATACGTGTTTTTTTTCACTTTTGGTCAGTCAAGCTTTGTTCATAGAGCTACTTTGTAGTTAAATTTGAATACAGCAATTTAGTAGTCACCACAGGTGAATTGATAGGTGCCAAAAAATACCTTTTATTATCCCGTATACATTTCAGACAGGTGTTTTTTTTCACTTTTGGTCAGTCAAGCTTTGTTCATAGAGCTACTTTGCAGTAGGAAGGCTGGAGGTCTACTCTGGAGGAAGGCTGGAGGTCTTACTTCCGCTTCCGCACTCTGCTTCAGCACTACTGTTGACGTTGCGGCGTCATAAGGGCAATTTAACCTGCGTGTTAATAGATGACAGACGCCAGCCTGGGCTCTCACCGCACCCACTGTAACTCCGGCCCTGGCTGCTGAACCTGCATGTTAATAGATGACAGACGCCAGCCTGGGCTCTCACCGCACCCACTGTAACTCCGGCCCTGGCTGCTGAACCTGCATGTTAATAGATGACAGACGCTAGCCTGGGCTCTCACCGCACCCACTGTAAGTCTGTCCCTGGCAGCTGGACCTCCGCGTTAACAGATGGCTGATGGCAGCACTGGCTCTCACCGTTAGGGGCAATCAGGAGAGCTTCAAATTTCTCTAAAAAATCAGATTTTGAAAAGGTGATTTCTGTGAGGTTAAGTAGTGTCAAAAAGGGCTCCAGGGCTGGACACAAATTGCACAATTTGAGGCTTAAAATTTTCTGGGGCTGGAGTCACTATGGGGTTGCATCATCTGATCTCCAGGGGAGTCTGTCCCTAATCACTGAAGAAGGATTTGGAGGAAAAATTAAACCATTGAATTGATTGGTTGAATCACTCTCAGAAGCAAGGAGGGCAAATGTCTTCTCCACTAAGAAGTGTTTTGGGGATGATTAGGACATTTTTATTACTTATGGGGTGTGCGGACGAATTAACACATCTACACGTGTAAAAAATACCTTTAAAAACTGCAGGGAGGGGTGTATGTTGTATGTTATCACACTTGAAAAAAAGCAAAATGATAATAATGTAAAACTATAAATTAAAATTTTCCTAAATAAATTTTGTAAACAAATGTCAGTTACCAAAATATATACTAAATGACAGTCACTGTACAGAATAGCATAGTGCCACTTTGTGATCGGTGAATCAAACAGGTTTAGGGGTCATGCTGTGGCCCAGGACAGGTATGGTCAATATCCAGTGAAACTAAAATGGTGGTTGAAAGACTTCTTTTTCCGGCACTTTTTAAATCTGGGGGTCATGCAGGTTTGGGCTCATGCTGTGGTTCAGGACAGGGACAGTATATGTCCAGTTGAAACTAAAATGGTGGTTGAAAGACTCCTTTTTCCGGCACTTTTTAATCTGGGGGTCATGCAGGTTTGGGGCTCATGCTGGCCAGGACAGGGACAGTAATGCCAGTGAAACTAAAATGGTGGTTCAAAGACTCCTTTTTCCGGCACTTTTTAATCTGGGGGGTCAGACAGTATTAATGGTCATTCTGCGTACAGGACAGATATAGTCAATGTCCAGTTCAACTAAAATGGTGGTTGAAAGTCTCCTTTTTCCGGTACTTTTTAGTCTGTAGGTCAGACAGGTTTAATGGTCATACTGTGCTCCAGCACAGATATAGTCAATGTCCAATTCAACTAAAATGGTGGTTGAAAGACTTTTTTTTCGGCATTTTTTAAAATTTGGGGGCATGCGTTTGGGGGGCCTGCGCGTTCCAGCAGGGATATTCAATGTCCATTTCAAGAAAAATTGGGGGGTTCAAATCATACTGCCTTTCTGGCATTTTTAATTTGTGGGTCATGCGGGTTTTAAGGCCCCCTGCGGGGTGCAAGCAGGGATAGTGAATGGTTGTGTTTTTTTTTGTTTTTTTATAACCTAAGTGTGTTGCTAAGATGTAGCAGTATCCTTTTGCTGTTGTGATGTTTTTCCCAGCTTTCCACCCCTGTTGGGTGAAAGAATGAAGGTGTTGTTGCTCTAAATAGACTTTAATGGTCATCGGTGATAATCTTTCATCGTTTTGAATACTTATTGAAAATTCCCGTATCGACTATCGCCCGATGAGATAGTCAAAAAATGTCATCACATCCCTATCCCAAAGTTATGAACCGCTACAAAAAAAATTAATTCCAAAACCCGGGAAAAAGATCTGTCGCAGGCTTCCTCTTATCAACCTATCTCCTTAATCAACCTGGACCTTAAACTACTCTTGAAAATTCTGGAGCCCGTCTACCCCCCCTATCCCAAAATTGTTGGCCCCCCACTGGTATACTTTGTTCAAGGGAGATCTGCTAAATCCAACATTAGGAAAGCCCCGTTAGTACTTGAAGAGGTGAAAACATTTCCACAACATCACTCTCTTTCGGCTCTAGTCACAATCGACACAGAGAAGGCAGGGTAAATTGGGGCTGGTTAAACTTAGTTTTGGACAGGATAGGTCTCACGGGATCTCTCTGTACTTTCCTCCATACTCTTTATAGAAACCAGGGGCACGATAGCCTCCCTGGGTTTTCTGTCTGACCATTCCCCAAAAACAAGGGAACCAGCAAGGAGTCCTTTTTCCCCTTTATTTCAATCTGGTTTTTTGGCCCCTGGCGAGTTCCTTTTCCCTCCCCCATTTTTTGAGGGTATAAAGGTTAAAATGTTTAAGCAAAAGTTAGCAATGTTCGCAGACAATATCATCTTTTTTTTTGTCACCTGAAAAGGACCCTTTCCCAAAAATTTTTTGTACCTTAAAGTTTAAAATTATTTCAATCCTTCCGGGATTCAAAAATTTAAAGAAACCAAATCTGGGTCCCGAGATTTGCGGGCCAATCCGGGACACGGTACATTTAACAACCCAGACTCCCAATTTACTTTGCTGAAAAAAACTATTAAATCCTTGGAATACCAAGGGAAACTCCAGGAACCTATACTCCTTGAACACTCCCCCCCCCTTCCTGAAAAAACCTTAAAGAATTGGATGGTGGGCAAAAATTCCCCCCCCCCCTCCTGGCCAATCCACTAATAAGAATGATGTTTTTCCGCAACCCATACCCCCTTTTGACCCATCCCCTTACTCCCAAAAAAACCCCCGGAAATTTGAATTTTTCTGGCTGGATTTCCGATTTACTGGCAAATAAGAAACCTGAATTTCCTGACAAAACTATGTTCCCTAAAAAAATTAAGTGGCATCAACATACCTGATGTGGAAGTATAAACCGGCCTGTAATCTCAGACACTGCACGATTTAATTAAGGGAACATTTTATTAAATTTCCCAAAACCGAGTTGGAATCAGATGGCATCCCTGTGGGCTCTTTGTCCTTTTACACACCAAAAATTTTCTTTTATCCAAGCCAAAATCATGCCATTTGATGCGAGACACATTGCCCCGGAAAAAATGCGGAAGCTATTTAAACTTCCAGCCCACCTCAGTAAATACATGCCGTTAACCGTTCACCCAGAGTTTGAGCAGAGTTTAAGCGACCCCCCCCCCAGGTTTTGGGGGGGTAGAGGTGTATCCACATTTGGGCCCTATTTTTAAATAAACCCCATTAAGATACTGATTATTCCCCGATCTCCAAAAGACCTTCAATATTCCAGCCAAACATTTCCTAACTTATGACCAAACACTAAGTTTTGTTAGATCTAGAGTGATAAACCTTACTAAGGAATTTCCCTCCAATGATTTCGATGACTTGATAGGCCCACAGACCTCTAGACATTTTCTCTCTCTTCTCTACGCTAAACTAAGAGATTCAATAATAACTGAAGCATCGCCCAGACCTTATAGGGGGAAAACCCTTTGTTTCCCGGCTAAAACCCCAAAAATTTTCCCCTGTAGGGGTGGACAAAATTAACAAAGAAAAATTTTAGTGAAAGTGGGGGAAACTACTTTCGGTTCATGCACCAAGCCATCTATGGTTTTAATATCCCCCCCGCACGCTGTTGTTCCTAATCGTAAACAAGCATGCCCTAAATGCCAGCACCGAAAAACCCGCCTATCCATGGAATGTGGTTATGCCCGAGATCCCAATTTTGGGGGATTTTGGGAAAACTCTTAAAAAGGAGGGGGAAATGGGTTTTTCCCCCTCACTCCCGCAGCCTGCCTCTTCCATGATCTTACCAATGTGACCAAGTCCCACAAGCTTCTTCACATAATCCTTTTAGCAGCAAAGCGATGCATTCAACGGGGTTGGGGTGAATCCCCGGGGTTTAGTGAAGAAATCCTTAAAGAAAAGAACCTCCCCTTCAATTTCGAAAGGATGGAAGTAGAGTCTGCAAAACAGATCCTAACAGACAAATTCTTCTCCACCTGGAAACCTTTTATTGAATCATTTTGTCCACTGACGAAATACATAAGCTAGTCTCCCCCTTTAGACTTACCAAGTGGTTAACCTGAGGGAAAGTCCTCACAGGTTCCCCCTGGGCCCCCGCCTTCAAATTTTAAAAAATTTTTGATTAATCTTTGGGTCAACCTTTTGACCACCCCCAAATGCTTTTGAAAAATGTTTTTTTAACTCTCAATTTTAAAAGCTTTTGTTCAGGATTCACTCAGGCATACCTGGATTATTCCTGTCTTGATGGAATTGCCCCCCTTTCCCTCCCCCCACAATCTCTTTTTTTTTTTTGTTTTTTCAAGTGTCGATGTGTTTGTTGTTACTGTATGTCCCCATTTGTTTAGCATGATTTGTTTCCTGTTTTAAAAATTAGAAAAAAATGGTTTCCTAGCTTTGATTCAGAGTTATGTTTATGAACCTTGAAGTTCAATTAATGTATTCTTCTCTTGTCACAACAGTTTACTATTTTTTGATTGAACGTATTGTCACTGCCTTATGAAACCAATAAATATATGTGTAAAAATAAAAAATGTGACCAGGTGAATGCAACTCAGCACCGATTCCCCCAATTCTGCAGTTTTTAAAGATATCCCATATGTGGCCTTATTGCGCTAATTGACTCAACCACAAACCCTTTAAAAAAAAGGAGGAGACCTGTGGGGTCTCATTTTTATTGATTTCTTTAGGCACATTACAGGTTTGGGGAATCCTAGGTAAAAAATTTAATAAATCTGCCTAAAAACCCACTTTTGGGAAAACCTCCCCTCAAGGAATATTCCAAGGGTGAGGGTGTAAAAATTCCCACGGGTCCTTAAAAAAAGTTCACCCGCAGGCATTGGTTGGGGGGCCACTATAATTTAAAATTTGATCTCATTTGCAATCTTGACCCCTGCTTGTTACCCCAAAATTTTAAAAATAATTTTTTTCCATTTGTGGGGAAAAGTCATTTCCCCCTTTTGGACGAAAGGTCCCCATGTCGGAAGGGGGTTAAAGGGTTTTTTTGGTGTTTAAAAAAAAAAGGGAAAATCCAAAGGATTAATTTGCATATTTTGTCACCTCTGCCCCCTAGGTTTCCCTCAGCCAAGGGAGGGGTAGGTTTCAGTTGTAGTTCTGTTTTCCAAGCATTCCCAAAATGTAGTGATTTTTTTCCCCCTGCATTCCCCCAGGCTGAAAAAACCAAGTTTCCAACTTTTGTGCATTTAATTGTTCTCCACCACCATCACCTCAAACTTTTTCCTATTTCTCACCTACTTCAGCTTCAAGATACTCTCACTTCCCCCAGTGTTGGAAATGTCATGCCTGACCAGAAAGCTAAAATAACAAGGTCGTTTTTGCTCAAAAAACAAAACATCAGATTTTTTTTCATTTTTTGGTTAAAAAAAGGGTTTGAACTTTTTGAGATCAATCCAGGTGCACAGTTTAGATTACGGGGTTACCCGGGGTCCGGGGATACCAGGAAATTTGGGATAACGACAAATTTATAACAAAGACAAAAGAATCCTTGAAAAAATAATATTTTTTTTTTCATACTGTGGACTGCAACCTTGTAAACCATGCAGTGATCTACAGAGGATGGCTCAAAGAGGTAAAATCCTCAAGAGCCGAAGGAAGAACTTTTCATGGGAGTATAAGTTTTTTTTTTTTTATTTCAGAAAGACATAAAGGCCATCATTAATGTTAATGCTAAAGTCAATATTAATAAGTGGGGACTAGTAATACTTGATGGAGAAAACAAAGGAGTGTTATTATTGTGTGGGGGCACTTAAACCAGCACTTGTTGCCAACAAAAACAAAAAAAAGGGGATACAATTATTATGTGTGGGGCGACACAAAGGGGGAACTTTTTTTGATTAGAGATTTTAATAGTGACAAAACCTGTGCAGGGCGATTTAAAAAAAGATTTGTGTGGATGGAAGGGGAGGAAAAAAAAGGGGAAAAAGATTTATGCCATATTCCACAGAGATGAGACATGATTAGAAGACAGAGAAGATATTTTTGTAGTTATTTCCCATGTAACTCTTTCTGTAAATCCTTTTTTGGTCTGCGAGGCCTTGAACACACCTCCATATATGGCCCTATATTGTAGTAATAATTGTTTTTGTTGCTTGTTTCTGTAACTGTATGATGGCAGTTTCCAGTCATTATGTGGTGTTAAAATGGTGCACCTGGTTACGGTGTATAATTTGCCTCTTAAATAATATTGGTAATGTTCTTTTTACTATAGTGGCTTTGATAACACTGTTCTTAGTAAAGTGTGTTTGTTCAGAAACAGCACATAGTATAAAAGTAGAATTTTTTACTTTATGATTGTATCATTTAGAGGCATGCTGTCATAAATGATAGTAAATTACAGACTACCCTAAGGGGGACATGTATGAAGATCGGCACGTCGAAGCGCCTGTTTTCACGTTTTTTTTTGTGAAACCTGTGCCTGATGTATGTCGGCGCCGAAGTGCGCTCATAAATGCGATGCAAACTTCGACGCCTCCGGCAGACAGACCACTTTGCAAAAGGTCTGCCTGTCCCTTGGAAAAAAGCTTTCTATCGCATTAATTGGATATACCTTCAGGAAGTTCTATACAAATTTGTTTTCACATGTCTAATCTATAAAGCTATTTCATCCTTGTATACCAAGCCTTCTGGCAAAGTCTTTACTTCAGGCTTCTTCTTAAATTACTATCTCAAATGATACTAGGCAGGGTTGCCTGCTTTCTCTGCTAATCTTCAATTTATGCATGGAACCACTGGCTGACCTCATCCATAACTTCCCCGGAATTAAAGGAATTATGATTACGGGTCAGACACACAAAGTTGGCCTATACGCAGATGACATCTTAATAATGTGTAAGAAACTTGACAACTCAATCCCAACCTTCATTAATTTGTTGCAACAATACTCTAATGTTTCATTTTACAAACTCAATATAACTAAATCCACAGTCTTAACCATTAACTATCATTCTTCATTAAAATCTAACTTACCTCAATATGATTTCATCTGGAGTAATTCATATGTATCTTATTTAGGAATTAAAATATTCCCAGAGATATTAAAGACAATAGAAACAAATTGGGAAGATCTAAACTCTTCTCTCCGTAAAGAGTTAGATAGATTGCAACAAATGCCTTTCCTCACGAATAGCAAGGATCAATCTGACCAAAATGTTGCTCCTCCCTTATTTTTTGGATATTGGTAGAGCTCTTCCATTCATCATTCCAACTCTCTTGATTAACAAACTCCAATCAGTATTTATAAAATATATTTGGAACGCTAAAAGACCAAGGTTTAAAATGGTTTTCTCCTAACCTCGGGCTATATAACATTGCCTCTGTTTTAGAACCTACTCCTTTCCATAATTGGTCATTGATAGAGAATTTGTCACTAAAATTAGGGTCTTAAAATTACTGACCACATGTTTCACGGGTTTCCCCCTAGCAA